>CM021106.1:329791461-329819580 GCA_007115665.2 Sequoiadendron giganteum | reverse complement strand
ACCACATGTGTTGCATACATTGTAATGCCTTAAATCTAACATGCATGTCCATGTATTCAACATTGCATAAATCTACTCAAACAAGGGTTATAACAAAAAAACTTGAAAGCTCACACACTCCATGAACCATAAAGCTCTAATAGAACTTATTAGGAAATAATGCATTATACCCAAAATATTAATCTATTTCTTACATAACCCCATGAGAGATAAACATGAATATAAGTAACCATAATGCATAGATCAAATAGATAAGCCACAAGGTAACACAAGATATCCCTTGGGAAAACCGTCAAGAGAGAAAAACCCAACCTCCAAAAAAATCCATATTCCATCTATTATTCAACAATAAATAAATACAAGAGTTACAATGAATACCCTTGAATCATCAGCCTCTCTAATGCATCCTCATGTGTCCAAGCATGAATCCACACATCCCATGCCATGCTTCACATATGCATTGCTCAAAAAGACTCAATAATGACAACCCACTCAACCAACGAACCTTAACCACTAAATATGTGCTTGCTTTTATAGATAGAAGCTCACACAAATACAACCAAGTGGTAAGATAAAATAATGTACCACAAAACCATGTGAATGCAAAACCACTAATCAATTATTTAATATTAGGTACTAAGTTTTCACTTTTATATATTTTTCAAATATTAAATTATTATCACATGTCTCTCACACATTAAATAATAATACAATGTTACAAGATAACATAAAGTTGTGCCAAAAATAATTAAATAATTATCTAGTGTGATTAACCAGACCTCCTAGGTGCATCACAACTAAATAATTATATTTCTTACAACATTACAATATAACATTTTATGCAATGGTGTATAACACCATATTCCAACAAACAAGACAACCATTGTACAACCTCACCAAGTATTTACAGCAATGACAACCACTACAAATAATCTCCCCATTTGGAATTGATGGCATCACACACCTACACATTCTCCCCTTTGAAATCAAGGAGAAATCCTGCCAAATGCACCTACATAGGAAAACAAATTCTTTGACTTCAAGGACAAAAAGATCTTCAACAACAACATATTCTCCCCCTTTGACCAACAATTTCACATCTTATACCAACTCCCCCTATCAACAACACTTCATCTGCATAATTTTCAGGACTTACCCTTACTACCCATTCCCCCTGAGAGGTAGCACACATCAATCTAGGAGACAAAGATATGACATGAAATTCTCCCCATGGATAGATGCACCATCTATGCATCTAGTTAGAAGAGGAGGGGAAGTAACCCCTAACTTCTATCAGAGATACTCAAAAGTATCCTTTCAAAGCACCTTAGCGAAGATATTTGCAATTTGATCCTTAGTAGGAACATACTCAATTCTAAATTCTTTCTATAAATCCTTTTCCCTTAGCAAGTGGTACCAGATAGAAATGTCTTTGGTTCTTGAATGCATCACTAGATTGTTAGAAATATTAATTGAGCTGGTATTATCAAACAATATAAGAATGGGTTCATCAAATACCACCTTTACATCCTTTAAAGTTTGCTTCATTCAAAGTAGCTAGGTGGAACAAGGTGCTGCAAAAATATATTCAACTTTTGATGTGGATAAGGAAATTGATTCTTATTTATTACTAAACCAAGAGTCTAATCTATCTCCCAAGAAACATGCACTACCAATTGTACTTCTCTGGTACTTCTCTGGCCATCCACACATCGTGCCCAATCAACATCAGTATAAATATTTAGATAAAAATTATCATCATTCTTGTATCATAAACCACAATCTAAAGTTTCTTTCAAATATCTTAAAACTCTTTTTACTACCTTCTCATGTGATTGGTTAGTATTAGCTTGAAATCTAGCCACCGAACATACTGCATGCATTATATCAGGTCTAGAAGCAGTCAAGTACAACACACCTCAAATCATAGACCTATATAGAGTTTGATCAACCTCTGGAAACTCATCAAATTTTCTTAAGTGATAACCACTTACCATAGGAGTACCTAAATTTTTGGAATCTTCCATGTCAAACTTTTTCAACATCTCCTTTACATACTTAGCTTGGGAAATAAAGATACCATTATTTTGTTGAATGATTTGAAGCCCAAGGAAGAAAGATAACTCACGAATCATAGACATCTCAAACTCTTTCTACATTTGTTCTACAAGCTTCTTGCACATATCATCATCTCTGCCAAAGGTAATATCATGAACATATACAATCGCAATCAACAACTTGTATTTTTAAACCTTAATGTAAATATTTCTATCAACAATACCTTTCTTGAAACCTTTTTGAAGTAAATACTTGTCCAACCAATCATACCAAGCTTTGAGAGCTTGCTTAAGACCATACAAAGCTTTCTTGAGTCTACATGTACCATGTCTAGATATTTTGATAGATGGAAACCATCTAGTTGCTCAATAAATACCTCTTCCTATAAATCACCATTCAAGAAGGCATACTTGACATCCATCTAATAGACCCTGAAGTTCTTGTTAGCAGAAAAGGCAAGAAACATCTTTATTGCCTCCATTCCGTCTACTGGAGCAAAAGTCTTCTCAAAATCAATTCCTTCAACTTGAGAATATTCCTTACATACCAATTAGGCCTTGTTCCTTACAACTTCACCATCTTCATTGAGTTTATTCTAGAAGACCCACTTTTTTTTGGATCACATTATTATTAGCAGGTCTGGGAACCAATTCCCATGTCCAATTCTTCTCCATTTGATCTAGTTTTTCTTCAATTTCCTTTATCCAATGAACATCTTTTCTAGCATCAGCAAAGTTCTTAGTCTCTACTTTTGACAATAAACACAAATTTACTTGCTCACTTGAACCCTTGCAAGCCTTCTCTATGTCAACACACCTTCATTCTTGTCTCCAATGATCTAATCTGATTAATGGTTCCTCCGCACATATTTTTTTGGAGTCTTGGGGGCCTTCACTAGTTTTGGTTCCTTCTCTTCTTCTTCTTCTTCATGTCAATCCAAAGAGGTATATCAAATCCACAAACCTCTTGTTCATGTGAGATATGATAGAAGTATCCATCTACCTTAGCATTTTTGCTTTCAATCATCTTTACCAATATTTTTTGTAACATCCACAAAAAACAAACATTGAATCCCAAAGAACAACTCTATATCTCTAAACATAGAGGAATGAAAACCATTCTCCTAGATAGTATTTGGTGAGGGTGAAATGTGTCCTTATTTCTACCTTTTATTTACCAATTACCCTTTCATATGGTGCAGGAGCACCCATGGGTCTAATGGATCTAGAATGTTTGGTTGTCTTTTGTTTCTTGTTTTTGTATTAGAATAAGGTCCTAAGGACCATTTCAATGCTTTGTAATAGGTATCCTAGGTTTGTGGTGGAATTGTGGTCTTGGTGACCAACTCTTTGTATAAACAAGGACTCCATCCTCCTTTTGTAAGTCTAGTTCATCTTGGAAAATTAAGAAATAAGGATGTTTTGGTGTATCTTGACACTTGAGGGGAGTCACCTTGCTTAATTGAGTGGGCTTGGATGGCTTTCATATAGTTTGGAGGCCTCTTTGTAGGCAAATTGAAGAAAGTTGGTTAAATTGCCTTAATTAGACATTAAAGAGTAAAAAATGAAGTCTAATTATGTTTCCAACAGCCAACTGATTGAAATGGAAGTTGGACGATGTTGGAGGTGGTCAGGAGGATTCAAATATTCCTCTCTTGGTTGAGGCAAGGTTGTTGAAAAAGTTTGGAAGGAGTTTCAAAGAAGAAGTTGCTATTTTTTGAGTTTTTTGAGTTTTTCATAAAGAAATTGCTGATCCCGTATATTGTACAGCTGGTATGTGTTGTTCCAAACTCCAAGACTATAATGGTTGGATAGATAATTGAATAAAATTTCTTTTGGCGTTGGAATGGTGTAATTTCATTAATAATTGAGTGAGATATCCCCATTTTACTTCCAGGTGCTCTCAAACCCCATGTTTTTCCTATAGAATTTGTTGATCCCGTACTTGGTACGGTCTGTAAGTTTTGTTTTATGCTTGAAGATTGTAATGGTTGGAAATGTAATTGAATAAGATTTCTTTTGGAGTTGGAGTGGTGAGATTGCATTGAGTAATAAGGGAGATATATTAATTTTACTCCCTGGTGGTCTGAAAACCCTTAAAATCAAGGTTTTGACCAAAATATAGATGCATCTTCCATTCCTACACTGTAGCATTGCCAAATATTGGTGGGATGGAAGGTTTGAGGGTTTAATATTTTTTACTAAAGGTCTCAGAGAATGGCAGGCACTTTGGAGGAAATGGTGCAATGTTTTGGCTTGACATCTCTATGTGGCAAGCCCATTTTATAAGCAAAAAACTGAGTTTTTGCTTGATTTTGAAGAGTCTATTTGAAGGGCACTTAGGAATGATGGTAAAAAGTGTGGAAAACCTGTAAGAGTTCTATTTTTGTCTTTGGGGTGAAGGGGAGAGCCTAGGTAATGAGGACCTAGGTGTAGGTTTGTGAATTAGGCCTCTTGGAGTAGTGGTAGAAAGGGCCATTGTGAGTGATGCCTTATTAGTCAAGAGGAAAGGTTTTGGACATTTGTAGGGGTCCATATTGGATGTCTAAATCCAGAGGTTTGGTTTCTTGAAAGTCCTCCATGTGGGTTTTATATTGACTATGCTACTGGGTAAGGCTACTAGCCTTTTGACAAAAAGGGGTCTAAATCACCATAGTGTTGGGTGTTTGTTGAAATCTAAGTGCTAGAGGGTCTTTGCCATCATAGTTGGGTGTTTTCTGTCCCTTCCACTCTGCATCATAGTGGTATCAAAGCCTGATTGCAGGTAGTTGTTGAAAGGAAGTCATCATGCATCCAAAAGCTGGACCGGTGGTTGCAAAGGAGTTGAAAGCCTTGAGAGAAGAGACAGAGGCCTTAAAAGAAATGAACAGAAGGAGAGGAGTGGCCATTGAGGAAGAGAGTTCCTCTGAAGAAGAGCTAGAGGGTGAAGAAGGTGAAGAGAACCCTCAGGGGGAAGAGATGCCCCCTCATGAGAGAAGAATCCTTAAAGCATTGCAAGCATCTAGAGGAGAGTCCTCTGAAGTGAAGATGGATCTACCAGTGTATAATGGAAAGATGGATGTTGAAGAAGTGTTACAGTGGGTAGAGGCATTGAATAATTACTTTGAATATAAATAAATGGTAGAGAATAAGAAGGTAAATTTTTCCAAAACAAAGTTGAAGGGATCCGCCTTGACATGGTTGAATTTCATCCAAGGAGAAAGGGTGAATATGGGTAAGTCCATGATCAACTCATGGGATAGGATGGTGCATAGGTTTAAGGCACAATTCCTTCCTGCTGATTATGAGGTGCAGGAGTTCAAAAAGAGGTAGAATATGAAGCAAAAAGACATGTATGTTTCATCCTACACTGAACAATTCTTCAAGTTGAGCATGAGATGTGATCATGTGGAGAGTGAGAATGAAAGAGTGGCCAGGTATATCAATGGCCTAAGGCTCAACATACAAGATGAGATCAGCTTGGTTGTCCCCAAGACCATGGAGGATTGTATACAAATTGTACATAAGGCTGAAGAGAAGATAAGAAAGAAACAAGAGAAGCAAAGTAGAGGAAGAGGCAAGAATTTCAGAGGTAGAGGTAGTTTTGGGGGTAGAAATCAGAACCAAAAACATCAAGAGCAATCTAATCCTAATGAATCAAGTGGAGACTCGAGCAATAGAGGGGGATGCAAGGGTAGGAGACACAATGGTAAAAGCATATTTAATGGAGGGAGAGGTTCTAATCAGTTTTCAAGGAGGTGTTACACTTGCAACTAGCCTGGGCATCCATCCTTCAAATGCCCTAAAAAGAAAGGATCAATCTCTCATGGTGGAGAGAGGAGGAACAAATTGGTACATGAAAATGAAGAAAGTGTGACCTCACCTGCAGTAAACCTCACATCAGAAGTTGGAGAGAACTTGATGATTAGGAGAGTATTGCTCAAGGCACCAATCCTTGAAGAACTCCCACAAAGGAGGGCACTCTTTAGAATCAGTTGCAAGGTACAAGGTAAGGTGTGTAAGATAGTAGTGGACTCAGGATCAACTGATAATCTTGCTTTAATTGAGATGGTAGAAAAATTGAATTTGAAAATGATTTCTCACCCTAACCCATACAAAGTTTCATGGCTTAGTAAAGGACAACATGTCTTGGTGAATGATCAAGTATGGGTAGAATTCAATATTGGGTCATACAAGGAAAAGATCCTATGTGACATCATCCCTATGGATGTGTGCCACTTGCTGCTTGGGAGGCCTTGGCAGTTTGATAGGAAGGCCAAGCATGATGGGGAGAAGAATACATACTCCATTGTGAAGGATGGGGTGGCTTACAACCTCACACCTCTCATAGAAGAAGACAAGGAAAAGCATGAAGGGCCTAGTTTTTTGATGGTGGGTGAGAAGGAGTTCATGAAGACCTTGAAGGAAAGTGGAGGAAGAGGATTCTTCCTGATTATGAAACCAAAGAATGAAGTAGATTTACCCACAAGGAAGGATAAAGATGCACCTAGAGAAGTCCAAGAGTTGTTGGAAAGATACATGGACATAACAATAAATGAACTACCTAGTTCCCTACCTCCCATTAGGGATATAAGCCACCATATTGATCTGATTCTAGGGGCTACATTTCCCAATAAGGCTACATACAAAATGACACCTACTCGGAATGAGGAGATTGCAAGACAAGTGCAAGATTTGTTGGACAAGGGGCTAGTGAGAAAGAGTTTGAGCCCATGTGTTGTTCCTACTGTCCTAGCACCAAGGAAGGATGGGAATTGGAGGATTTTCATTGATTCAAGAGCCATTAATAGGATCACAATCAGATATAGGTTCCCAATGCCAAGAATGGAGGACCTTATGGATTGCCTAGTAGGGGGATCCTACTTTTCCAAGATTGATATGAAAAGCGGTTATCATTAGATAAGGATCAGAGAGGGTGATGAATGGAAGACAACTTTTAAGACTAATGAGGGCCTCTATGAATGGTTGGTGATGCCCTTTGGGTTGTCAAATTCCCCTAGCACCTTTATGTGCCTTATGAATGAGGTATTGAGACCTTTCATTGGAAAGTTTATTGTGGTTTATCTAGATGATATTCTTGTGTTTAGCAGGTCTAAAGAACATTTAAAGCACCTTGACATGGTATTGAAGAGGTTACAAGAGGAGAAGTTTCTGATCAACATGGAAAGGTGTGAATTTATGAAAGGAGGACTAGTGTACCTTGGATTTGTCATCTCCAAGGGATGTTTGAAGATGGATCCTTCAAAGGTGGATGCTATTCTTACTTGGCCAACACCAAAATACATGGGAGATGTGAGAAGCTTTCATGGACTTGCAAGCTTTTATAGAAAGTTCATCAAGAACTTTAGTCAAATTTGTGCTCCCATCTTGGACACCATCAAAGGAGGTAACAAGGGTATGTTTTCTTGAACTAATGAGGCTGATAAAGGGTTTGAATATCTAAAAAAGAGGGTAGCACAACAACCTATACTTGTGCTCCCCGATTTTAATAAGGTTTTTACAATTGAATGTGATGCTAGTAACCAAGAAATAGGGGCTATCTTGAGCCAAGAAGGAAGATTGGTTGCATTTTTTAGTGAGAGGCTAAATGAAGCAAAGAGGAAGTATTCTTCCTATGATTTGGAATTGTATGCTATGGTCCAAGCCCTCAAAAAGTGGAGGCACTACTTGTTACCTAAATAATTTTTTGTCTATACTGATAATCATGCTTTGAGTTTCTTGAATGCACAGGATAAACTCAATCATAGGCACATGAAGTGGGTGGAGTCCTTACAAGCCTATACATTCACAATAAAGCATAAGAAGGGCCAAGCAAACAAGGTGGTAGATGCTTTCAGTAGAAGGGAACTTGTGGTGCAAGAGATTCAACTCCAAAGCATGGGGGTTGATGCATTGAAAGACATGTATCATGAAGATGCGGATTTTAAGGAGGTATACAACGTTTGTGATCAGCATTTGAACACTTTTCATTGTGAATACTATGATTTTCTATTGCAGAATGGTTTCATCTTTAAAGGAAGCCAATTGTGTGTGCCTAAATGCTCAATGAGGGAGAATATTATAAAGGAGAAACACAATGGGAGTCTTGGAGGTCATTTTGGCCTTGATAAGACCTTGGAACAAGTAAGGAGGTACTACTATTGGCCAAGGCTACAAATGGATGTGAGAAAGTTTGTGGAAGGATGCATAATTTTCCAAAGAGCAAAGGGAACTTCATCAAATGTAGGGCTCTATCAGCCACTCCCCATTCCCAATAGGCCTTGGGAGAGTGTAAGTATGGATTTTGTCTTGGGGCTGCCTAGGACACAAAGAGGTTTTGATAGTGTTTTTGTGGTGGTTGATAGGTTTAGTAAGATGGCTCATTTTCTTCCTTGTAAATGCATAAATGATGCATCTAGTATAGCAGGTCTCTTATTTAAGGAGGTTGTTAGAATACATGGATTGCCTCTAAGCATTGTTTCTAACAGGGATTCTAAGATCATAGGTCACTTTTAGAGGACCTTGTGGAAGAAACTTGGCACAAATCTCTCCTTTAGCTCTGCATACCATCCACAAACGGATGGACAAACTGAAGTGGTGAATAGATCATTGGGAAATCTCTTGAGATGTCTTACCAAAGAACATGGACAAGCTTGGGATCTGATTTTATCTCAGGCGAAATTTGCATACAATGACTCCATGAATAGGAGCATTGGTAGGAGCCCTTTTGAAGTAGTCTATGGCATGCACCCTAGAGGGGTCTATGAATTGAGAGATCTACAAGGATTTGATAGGAGATGTGCTCAAGGAGAGGACTTTGCTATTACAATCAGGGATATCAATCAACAAGTGAAGGAAACTCTACAAAAGAATGTTGAGAAGTACAAAGAAAGAGCAGATTTGAAGAAGAGGGATGTTCAATACAAGGTTGGAGATTTGGTGATGGCTCACTTGAAGAAGGAGAGACTTCCAAAGGGAAAGTATACTAACCTCATGATGAAGAAGATAGGACCTTGCAAGGTGGTCCACAAGTTTGGCCAAAATGCTTATGAAATAGAGCTACCTCCTGGGGTGGCAATCTCTGTTATCTTTAATGTTTTTGATTCGTATCCTTTCAAAGCTTCTCTGAATGTAGGGGATGTAGCAGGTCCAACACCAATGGAAGATGAAGATTGGGTTAAGGAATTACCCCCAAGCCAATCTGTGACTCTTGAATTCATCCTAGACACCAAGGAGACAAAGACGACTAGAAGGAAGGTCTATAAGGAGTACTTGGTTAAGTGGCAAGGTCTACCTGAAGAGGATGCCACTTGGATGTCTGAAGCTAACATTAAAAAACATGGAACTACTGTAGAAGCCCTGATCTCAAAGAGGACTTGAGATCTTTTTCTTGCTTAGGAGTATGGTGTAGGAGAACCCATGGGTCTAATGGACCTAGAATGGTTGGTTGTGTTTTGTTTCTTGTTTTTGTGTTAGAATAAGGTCTTAAGGACCATTTCAATGCTTTTTAATAGGTATCCTAGGTTTGTGGTGGAATTTTGGTCTTGGTGACCAACTCTTTGTATAAACAAGGACTCCATCCTCCTTTTGTAAGTCTAGTTCACCTTGGAAAATTAAGAAATAAGGATTATTTGGTGTATCTTGACACTTGAGGGGAGTCACCTTTCTTAATTGAGTGGGCTTGGATTCCTTTCATATAGTTTGGAGGCCTCTTTGTAGGCGAATTGAAGAAAGTTGGTTAAATTGCCTTAATTAGGCATTAAAGAGTCAAAAATGAAGTCTAATTATGTTTCCAACAGCCGACTGATTGAAATGGAAGTTGGAGGACATTGGATGGAGTTAGGAGGATTCAAATATTCCTCTCTTGGTTGAGGCAAGGTTGTTGAACAAGTTTGGAAGGAGTTTCAAAGAAGAAGTTGCTATTTTTTGAGTTTTTCATAAAGAAATTGCTGATCCCGTATATTGTACGGCCTATACGTGTTTTTCCACACTCCAAGACTATAATGGTTGGATATATAATTGAATAAAAATTCTTTTGGCATTGTAATGGTGTAATTTCATTAAGAATTGAGTGAGATATCCCCATTTTACTACCGGGTGCTTTGAAACCCCATGTTTTTCCTCTAGAATTTGCTGATCCCATACTTGGTACGGTCTGTACATTTTGTTTTATGCTTGAAGAGTGTAATGGTTGGAAAGGTAATTGAATAATATTTCTTTTGGAGTTGGAGTGGTGAGATTTCATTGAGTAATAAGGGAGAAATCTTAATTTTACTCTCGGGTGGTCTGAAAACCCTTAAAATCAAGGTTTTGACCAAAATATAGACGCATCTTCCATTCCCACGCTGTAGCATTGCCAAATATTGGTGGGATGGAAGGTTTGAGGGTGTAATATTATTTACTAGAGGTCTTTGAGAATGGAAAGCACTTTGGAGGAAAATGGTACAATGTTTTGGCTTGACATCTCTATGTGGCAAGCCCATTTTACAAGCAAAAAAGTGAGTTTTTGCTTGATTTTGAAGAATCTTCTTGAAGGGCACTTAGGAATGATGGTAACAGGTGTGGAAAACCTGTAAGAGTTCTATTTTTGGCTTTGGAGTGAAGGGGAGAGCCTACGTAATGAAGACCCAGGTGTAGGTCTGTGAATTAGGCCTCTTGGAGTAGTGGTAGAAAGGGCCATTGTGAGTGATGCCTTAACAGTCAAGAGAAAAGGTTTTGGAACTTTGTAGTGGTCCATTCTGGATGTCTGAATCCATAGGTTTGGTGTCTTGAAAGTCATCCATGTGGGTTTTATATTGATTGTCCTACCAAGTAAGGTTACTAGCCTTTTGACAAAGAGGCGTCTAAATCACCATAGTGTTGGGTGTTTGTTGAAACCTAAGTGCTAGAGGGTCTTTGCCATCATAGTTGGGTGTTTTCTGTCCCCGCCACTTTGCATCAATTTCTATAGGGTCCTTTGTTATTCCTGTCACTATTTGTTAATGAAGTAAGGATATTTAATAAAATGCAAAGAAAAGATAAATAATCATAAATATATCAAAACCTTTAATTATTTACCGATTACCTTCATGACTATGGTAGCATGGGATAATTAAGTGGATGGTCTGTGGGAGTAAGAGGAGCATCAGTGGAATGAAGAAAAAGCCGAATATGATTCATGTGTTGTTTTGGATATGCTTGGTCTAAGTTAGTTCTTTTTGGGACTGTTAAAGTTTGTAATCTATTTCTAAGTAGCCTCTAAGGTTGTTGGTCATAGGCCAAAACAACTTAAACAGTCATATTCTTTTCGATGAGCATTAGCTATAAACTTAGTGGTTCATAATCTCTATAAATATGTATGTCAAAATTTGAATTAATATCAATAATATATAACTATAGGTTGTGGTTCTGGTTTGAAAGGATTGTTATTTAAAATATCATTTGCATGAGCATTGGTTAACGTGGAGAAATTTCATTTTGAAATCACTGGATAATTGGAGAAGGAAAGGACCACTTCTTTGGTTACTTGGTGAATTGTTGTAGTATTAGCATGTTGTGTGGTAATAAGTCTTTATAGTTTTTAATCTATTTTTAAACTTTTAATCATTGTGTTAATTCAAAACTATTATGTATACTGTTAATTATTATGTTGAAATAATTTGGTGAGTTTTTAATCAGTATGTTTATGGTTACAGGTGAATCCAATGTATCATACTATCTTTGAATGAGTATTAATCAATGTGCTTTTTGTTTTTAGTTTAAAATTACAATCATTGTTAATCAATGTTTCTATCAATACACATAAATTTAGTTTAAAATGTTATATTTCGATTCCAGTACTTAGTTATCTTTTGTCGATTCATTTTCAGTGTGAAAGATTTACTTTTGTTTTACTATTTAGTTTTAATATGTCTTTGTTACAGACTATTCCTGGCATGGGTTCCTATTACAAAGTTGACAAGATGTCTGAAAACTAGATTTCTGAATAAATATAGGTTATGTGTAGTTGCATCCATCCATACTTAGCTCGCTAGGTTCAACCCTTAGATAAACAGCCCCAATATCTTTCATCAGTTTATGTCCCCCAAATTGACAAATAGGACTAAATTGAGGAAAAGGCATACCAATTAGATTTACAAGAACTATTTAATAAGATTATAAGATAAAGGTTTACTCCGTTTGTAGTCCATAGTTTTTCCCTACATTTTTGGCATTGTTGCCAAGGAAAGGTATTAAAGTCTTGAAACCATAGTAAGTTGAGTTAGGACCAGTACGTCAAGAGGAAAACATACACAACTATTGACCTTTTCAAGGTTAATACTCTTGATTTGTGGTGTGATAAGTAATCTAGGTGCATGAATTGTAGTAGAGATATTCAAGGGAGATTCATTAAGAAAGATAAGGGAACTAGATTACAACAAGGGAAACCAAAAATTAAATCAAAACCATTCGTTGAGGGTTTAGAACTCGAAGAATTAAAAGAAAAATCAAAGCCACCTGTTGAGGGAAGTCAATCACAATGAGAAAATTTGAAATATAAATTACAACAATTAGTTGTACACCCATTAGTCGAAAAAGAGTTAGTCAAACCGATTATCAAAATGCATATTATTGAGTCCACCATTGTTGAGATCCTTATAGGTACCCATCCAGAGTATTTCAAAGAACTACATAAAAGGGTTGCAAAGTTATTCTAGGAATTTATGAGTCTAGAGGTGGCCCCTCCTTAGGAAAGCAAAAGTCATTCAAAACTTTCTTTACCCCTTGGGAATTTAACAATATGGCTGATCTCAATAACAAAAACAACAACAATAATGAGAGGGTATTGGCCCACAACAACTCAGCCAATTTTGAGTTTCCAATTCCACATCATGCAGAGGATGCCCCTATGAAAAACATTCCCCATTTCACTTTTTATGTTTTTGTGGTCTTTCAGTTGAGGATCCTGATATGTTCTTATTTGAATTTGATGTACTGTGCAATAGTTATGACTATAAAAGTGATATACACAAGCTTAAGTTATTCCCAACCATGTTGAAGGATGCAGCCTTATGCTAGTTTATGAACCTCAAAAACATCAAAACATGGGATGACATGAAAGAGTTATTTTTGACAAAATACCAGGAGTATTGTAAAATAAAAGAGGTTTGGGATGAGATCTTCCACATGACACAGAAAGAGGATGAATCTGTGAAAGATTACCTCCAACACTTCATGTTCAACCTTCAACGATCACAACAACAAGGGCTAACTCTTGATAAGTTATTAAAATGTTGTTTCTCAGGGGAATAAGGATGATACTATATATGCATTGAATATAATAGGTAAAGGTAGTATATCTAAATTGAGCTTTTATAATATTTGTGACATTTATAGGAATTACTTGAGGTCTCAACATTCAGGGAGGAATTATTCAAGTAAGCTTTATGCTTCAGGGAATGCAGTAGGTATAAAAAATAATGAAATAACTAATTTACTTGAGGATCTTAAAAATAATTTATTAAATCATATGGGTAAACAAATAGATACTTTGTATACTCGTAAAAAGAAAGAGGAAGTTGAAAAGACATTGGTTGTATTTTGTCCGACCTTTCGTAAGGGACATAGCAACGATGATTGCCCTTATAATAGGAGAAATATTTCATCCTTAGAGGAAGCCAATACAAGTTCTATCTTAAGACCTCTTCCCGTAGGTGTTCCTGATATTGAATATTCTAAGGAACCTATCTACTACATGGCCCCAAGGTGACCTTTTCCACCTCGAGTAATGCACCCTGGGATGAGGAATGATTATTTTTCTCATGGACCTATCCAACTGAATTATTTTTCCAATCAACTTGGGTGGTATGTGTTGGGCCTTGCAACATGAGCATGAAGTATGGATGGTTTGTGTTGGTTGTCTCTATGTTGTCATTGATGTCAACATGGTGATAACTATATGGGAAGTCTACTTGGTTTACCATAATTTGTTCTCTACCGATAATACTCTTTTGTGATGGATCAGTGTGTTGGTATTTGAGTCTGGAATTCACCGCAAGCTCTGACATGACTCATTCAAACAGTTGTATCCTATATCTTGAGATGTCTTTTGTTGTGAGCAGAAATTTATCTCTGATAGAGTTCAAATCTATATTCTACTATTGCTTTATGCTTGGAATACTATGTGGGATACTCCACATTCTATTAAGGTGAACACTCTTATGTTATGGATTTGTTGATGATCTCTTTGTTGGTGGTATGATGGGAAATTAATGTGTTCTCAAATCTGAAAAGTGTTTGTTTTGAGGTTTATTTGTTGGTTTGGATAATTGCATTCTATTCTTAGCCAACTTAGTGTATGCAATTAATTATGGAGACTAGCTATGTTTTATGGATGTTAGTTGACTTGGTATAATGCACTACATGGATTAAATGTTTAAATTATACATGGTGCCAACAAAGAGAGTTTGGATTATTTTGTTTTCATCTAATTAGGCTGACCTAATTGATGAATAAGATATACTTGTATATATATAAGATGTTTTGAGGAATGAAAAAGAAGTGGAGAGCGAGGAGTGGTGTGTGGAAGAAAGGTTCGAGAATAAATGCTTTATCAGTTGAGGATCAGTGTAGATTTGTTGAGTGATTGCAATGTGAGGCAACACTTCATATTCTAAGATTCATTGGAATTGTACCCTACACATTGAAGGTGTATTTCATGAGTTCAACCTTTTGGCAGTGAGCCATTATCTTTGTATCTTGCCAGTTAGCCATATTTTGTACTCAAGGAGAGATTTTTTAAGGATAGTGATTCTTGACAGTGAGACCTATAATATTTTTTATCTAGATATAATATATTAAGAGTTAACCCTCACCATGGTTTTTCACTTTCTAGGTTTTCCATGTAAAAATCTTGGTAATCATGTGTATGGTTGCATTGATTTGTTTTTATCTTCCTTCTTTATGATTCATTCAGATTTGCGATAATGATTAGATTTATTTTGTTATGATTTTATGGAATACTGATTCGCCCCCCTCTCAATATTCTGAATGTTTAATAGTACAGATGTTGGAAACAACCTGCACAATACCCTCAATGGATGTAGTAATACCAATATGATTCATAGTTGTGGCAACAAGCATGGAGGCCACAAGTACCACAACCTTCACCATACCAATAGCCATATCCACTACAATCATAATGTCCAACTCCTCCCATGATTAACCCATACCAGTAGTAACAAAAATTTCTTCCACCCATACCATCATCATCCACTCAACTAGCCAATCCAACATAGCCACCAATGCCCACACTAATGCCAGCTCAACCAAATCCAAATCCCAACAATAAGGAAACATAACCTATGTATAATAATGAGGTGATAGGTTACTCTACTTATCCTGTTAATACTATAGAAATAGATGGAGTCAAATTAAGGTCGAGAAAGGCTCTTTAGGACTAAACCAACATAATAATTAAAACATCATTGATCTTAAGTACTATCCTACATCTAAGCAAATTGTAAACATCTTCTCGAAAACCTTCATTGAATGCAAGTTCCTTCATTTACGATCTTTTCTAGGGGTATGACAAATGTCTTCTTTAGGGTGAGCTTCACCTTTTCTCTGTCTACTTTGGTGGATGTTTTCTCTCTATTTTGGGGTGAATTTCTCTTATGAGGGGCTTATTCTTTTGGGTGGTAACTCTTTGTACATGGGTGCCTCATTATGTTTCTTTTTTGGGATCCATATTGTCACCCACCTAAGCTATGCTTAACAGGGATGGTAGTGTAGGTTTTTATTTTTCTTATATTAAGTGATATTTATTTTTCCTACAAATTATTAATCTTCCTTAGGTTATGTAGACTTGGTTATTATGAGGCCACATTATATAATCCATTAGTTCCATATGTCACTCTCTTCCTCACATGTGTAGTTGAGTCTCACATTGTTTGCTTCTATCTGAGTAAGTCTTACCATATGTTTTAGTTTTTACTAAGTAGGTAAAACATCCCACCTATTATAGGTAATTGGAGTTAATACATATTTTGGATGTGTATGCCCTATTTGTGCAATACATATAGCACTCACCTATCTTCTATATCAATTAGAAAGAGTAACATTAGATTTGATTATATATTGTTGTATTTTTGTCTTTTATTTTTTATTTGTTAAGGATTCTCTCTATTCCACTATTTTGATCTATGATCATTTGTTGATTGGAGTGTGCAATTTATGACTAACATTAGATCTTGGCTATGATTCTCACTTTTGGTAGAATCTAATAGATAAACCTACAAGTTTTATTGAAAAATATTAATGGGTTGTCCTAGTTTAGTTTTTCACTCAAGTTATGATATTTAATTTTTGAGTGATCATAAAAATAAAGTAAGATGAGTTATATAAATACACAATTTGAGATAAGCAACTAAAGAAAATTTAATGCTCAAGGCCACTTAAGAATGTATATACATGCACGTAAATTGGTTAATTCTTAAAGGACTCCTTTACGAATATACACATGTAAAGTGGAAAAATTTCAAGGTATGCACTTTTCTCCTTGTAATAGTGAAAATTGCATATTTTTGTTCTTTTAAGTATTGCTTTGGGTCCGTTTGAATAAGGTGTTCTAAATGCAATAGATTAATTTATGAATGGGATTTCATGTGAATTTGGCTCATGATAGCTCTAATCCTCATTGAGATTATTGTTGATCCCTTGATATTCATTCTTGATCCCTATAGATATTATGTTTTCCCTTGGATCAAATGTGTGACAACAAAATTTACTTGGGTCACATTGTACTCAATAATATGAAGCTTAATGTTTTGAAAGATAAACTTCAAATTTGCACATTATTGACCTTGAGAGTTGATGAAATTTGCTAACTTTGTTGTGAGCTAACCTAGCACACACTTTGTTAGTTTATGGGCTTGGTTTTTATATCTAAATAAATCCATTTATTCATTGGAGAATCAACTAGGAATCTATTCAACACATATAGATTTTGAATTTGCAAGGAGAATATAAAAGGAATTTAATAACATTATTAATGAATTACATTAGAGAACACAATATTAGGTCAATTGTGTGATTTCTTGTTGTCTTCAGCTATTCGCTTTAAGTTGTATGGTAGATATGCAAAGGGTTTAACTAAAGAGAACATTACTCTTAGGATTTAGAGCATTCTCACAAGGTATTTTTCAATACAATATTCCTTATCCAATTTACATATTAGAAGATCAAGACAACCAAGTTTTAGATTATTTATGTCAATGAGATTAGTTTTACCATTTATACAATCACTCATTTGCATCACATATACAAAGTACACTTCTATAATTACAAGAGTAACAAAAAATAATTCACAATTAAAATTATCAGTAAAATATTTAAAATACAATTTGAGAACCTTTGTAAATAAATTCGTAACACTTGAATCCATACATTTAATTTTTGACAATTTCATTATAACTAATAATTTAATTATCTAAATTAATTAATGTTGTAATTGAATGCATTAAATTAATTATCATAGATTTTTTCACTAATTTTTTTTCTCCATGTACCCTCCTCAACAATAGTACTACCTTTGCCATGAAGATGCCATTTAATTTAGGGCTTTGAGCTTTTTCTAGTGTGTTTGCTAATTTTTTAATACATTTAATATTTTATTTTCATGTGGTGTGAAAACAGATAAATGAAGTATTTTTTATAAGATTGAGGATTTTAGCTTAAGCAACACACTCTAAGCTTTGACTTGTTTAAATGATTCATCTGAAATCACCTTAATAAATGTGTCCTACTAAAGAAAAATAATGTAATGTCAGATGAATCACCTAAATGAATCAAAGCTTAAAATATAATGTTTAAACAATAACATGCTCTAATAATATTTCATGATATACACATAATCACTATCATGCTAACTAACTCATTGTATTGTGTATTTCCATTTTGTCTGCAGGCGGAGCTTATCGGTTTAAGGGAAATAAGAACCAAACACGGATATGAAGAAACGACCTCAAACTCGAAAGATAGATACGACGTTCCCACCGAAACCTCCAAGGACAGATATGAAGAAACGAGGTAAACCTCATGTAAAAACCTCACATGATAAAAGATTTCCTCCCGGCATTGTAGAAGAATTGGTTATAGAGTGGGCTGGTAATTTAATAGTAGAGCAATTTAGTAGTAAACAGGAGATCTTAAATTCTTCGAGTCCTACGTGGTACATGGAACCTTTAACAATGAGGTCTGAAATAAGCATCGAAGATATCGAAGACACAACTGTTTCTCCAGACAAAAGAAAAAATGGTAATGGATCAGAAAGTTTAACAAGAAGACCTGAAATAGAAATGTTTAATGACCAAGATAAAAATGTTCCTCCAGACAAAGAAAAAAATGGCCATGAGCTAGATACAACTCAAGATGCAGGAAATGAATCATGGGTTATTCAAGTCAAAGAAAGGTTTCGCACTCAGCAGTATAAAGAAGGGCAGCCTTCTAGCGTGTCTATTTATAGGGTGCCTGCAACCATAAGGGCTCCAAAACCGGCGGCATATGTTCCTCTGGTTGCTTCGTTTGGGCCTTACCATCATCGTAAGAAGGATGAACAACTCTATGCAATTGACGACTATAAGCTGGAAGCAGTGCAGAGAACAATTGAAAGAATTGATGGTTTAACCATTGATGACTTGATTGCAGAAGTTGGAAATTTAGAAAAGAAGATAAGAAATTGCTATGAAGATTCAGCAAATGAATACAGTAAACAAACCCTGTGCTGGATGCTCACGATGGACGCATGCTTTATTTTAGAGTTCTTTCGTACTTCAGTTACAAAATCCCCTAAGGAGGAAGACAATACAAAATCAGCGAAGGAGGAAAAGCATGCAAAAGACCAAGAGCGTTTCAGCCTGCTTTTCGAGTACAATGGTCGTCAAAACATATTTAGGTATGAGATAATGAGAGACATTATCAAGTTGGAAAACCAGATTCCACTCTTTGTTTTCAAAAAAATACTTGAATTAGAGTATAAAAATGAGGAGAAATCAGCGTTAAAACTCGTTGATTTACTATTACCCTTGCAGGAGTTTACAGGTTTTCCCTTCTCTTTGCCATCATCGGATGATACAATGAACAAAGAAAATATTGATGGTAAAAATAGGTCAAGCTTGGTAGAACATATTAAAGAGGCCTCTCATCTTTTGGATTTGTCTAGAAGAGTGATTAAAGATATCTTAACAGATTCAAGTTTTCAATGTACTGCTTCTGCAAGAGCTGTTACTGATAATTTGAAGTCCCTATCAAGCAACTCAAGTGATGATGATTCGACCCCTACAGCTGAAAAGTTGCATAAGGCTGGTATCATATTTAAGCCCACCACTACAGGAGAAGTCAAGTTTGAAGGCAGATATTTTCTAAGCAGCACATTTTACATCCCTGAAATTACTGTAGATGATGACACCGAAATACTTCTGAGGAACTTAATTGCATTTGAAGAGTGTCAAGGCTGCAGATTGTCTCCAGAACCCACAGTAATCTCAAATTACCTCCATTTAATGGACGACTTAATTGACACGGCCGTAGATGTTGGTCTCCTTAAGAGAGGCAAAGTCATCAAAAGCCTGGTGGGTAGTGACGAAGAAATAGCTGCCACCATTAATGATCTCTGCAAGGGAATTACTGATAACCCATATCAACCATACGAGGAAGTTGTAAAAAGGGTTAGAAAACATTTTAAGAGTCGACCGAAAGTGTGGCTCGGTCAGTTTAGACAGGAGCGTTGCTCCAAACCATGGTATGTCGTTTCCCTTGTGGTGGCAGCACTTCTGCTTGGCTTGGCTGCTGTGCAAACAATCTTCACTGTTAAAAAATGATCAGTACAAATTATAACGTTCTAGATATTTAGTTTACATAATGTTATTTTCCAATATTTTAACGGAGTGCAAATTGGTTCTAATAGAATTCTGCAACCTTCTAGAAATTTCGACATTATTAGCGATGCAGATCTCTGTTCACTGACCATTTCGATTATAGCGATGGCTGTTGTAATTATAAATATCTATTTAAAGATTGGTGTAAATTTTCGATTGCACTGCGGGAAAATAATATACATCGCGTCAAAAAAAATTATAGAACCAAACAATAAACTATCTAGGATACTGTCAATTTGAAGAGGGAAAGACGTACTTTATGAGAATTAAAACTGATATTAAGAGTAAAACTTAATTATTATCGAAGTCTTGAAATTATGTTTTCACTTCGACTCTTATTTCTATTATTATTTTGTAATGGTTGATTGGGTTCCCGGGGCTCTGTGTTGTTTGTCGGTCTTATTTTCGTAGTTATTTTCATTTTCTCTACATCGTTAGTATTTGTATTTCGTTCATGTGTATTTTTAGTTAGTTCATATGTATTTTTAGAATTAAACGAAAATAAAAAAATTACATTATATAGTAGAATTAGGATATTTATATTAATATCTATTGAGAGAATATTTTAATATAATCATGTATTGATAAACAATGTAATTTTATATGAAGTTGGTATGTTTTTGATCTTTTATCTATTTGCATTCATGTGTATTTTCATGTATTTGATTTTATCTTATATGTTTCTACACATTTGATATTCATTATACCCTTCTTGTTTAAACATTCATTTCACATATAAATATTGCCATAATCTTGTCCTCTTCAATGCGTGATAAAAAATTCAAATAAAAAATTTCCAAGACTTGCCCATACCTTTTACACCATTACCTAACTTAGTACACATTTTGTGTGGTTATTGCTATGTAGTGGGTTTTAAAGAAATTCATTTAGATATTTGTTTGCATACTTGCATCATCTTAGAATCAATCTAAGTCCTCTCACTTCAAGAGAATTTCTCATAGGAATCATTTCATTTAGAGTGCCAAAAATGATCTAATCGACATCTATAGGAATCTTAGGATATTTGCATGATTGCTTTTTTCCAACCTTTGCTAAAATCATAAAGCCAACCATTTTGAATGATTGGCCTAGGAGAACTTGAACCTAGTGATCTACCATCCTCTCAAAGATATTTTAAAATAATTTAGCCCTTAACAATCAATGGGGAGGTGGACTAAAGAGTAGAAGAGTGAAATTACTCAATTAAAATCTATAAACCGCATGATAGGCCTGTGCTTGTGGAAGCAACCTAGACTCATCAAATTGAACTAGGAATAGTCATAGTCTTTAATAAAATTTGAGAAATAGAAAACATCCAAATTACTTTTATGTACTAGCTCGACAAACTTTAGTCCTAAAGTTTTAGAGCTAAGAAGATTCACCTTTTTATTTTACTTTCCTAAAACAATATTTAATTAAACTACATAGTCCAAACAATGATTAAGTTAATCTACATTGAAGCATGATTCATGCTTATTTCTATGCATTTTATTAGATTAACCTTGATTGAGCTTTGGGAAAGGTTTTTTTCTCCATATTTTAAGTTAACCTATTGATCACACACCAAATGTTTTCTTAGGTTTTATACTTTCATATTATTAATGTTTGGAACATGTAATTTTGAATTATAAAATTGTATTTTGATCTTAAGGACTCTATGTGCCTTTCCTTGCTAATCAAATTATATATTTCTTATTAGGGTTTATGCTTTAATTTTACTCTCTTTTACCCAACCTAGACACCCATAGTAACCCCAATAAGATTTCCTTCTTATACTTGATAGCCCTTTGATATTTCTAATTATTAAATAAAAGATAATTATTAAAATTTATCATGTCTACCAAATTAAATAAAGGAAAACCTACTAATGAATGGTCATATTTGAGAATGACCTACAATTAAAATTGAGACTATAAAATAATGATACCCATGTTACATACTTAGAATTTGGAGATGATCTTAGATAATTAAGGCGAATGATAAAAAATCTACACAACTAGCTAATGTGATTCATAACAACTTCATGAATAACCCATGTGGACTAGAGATCTTACAAGATATTTGTAATAATGTTGCTATGTTTGATTCTTTTCTTAGGAAATTTGACTTTTTTTCTTAGGGAATCCACTAAGCATCCACTTCTTTAACTATTACTCCATATTAGGTTTCACAATCTCTGAGCTCTATTTCCTAAAAAAAATTATACTCACAAGGCCAAGGTTGTCAACGTGTGGGTACAATAGTTCATTAACATAAGTATGGACTGTTAGGATTTGCATCCAAGATCATAACAACAAAAACCTTGTGCTTTAACAAAAAGATACTTGTAGACAATGATTAACCTAATTCACATTATCAAAGAGATTGATAAAAGAGTTACTTAAAATGTACAATATGATCTTGCCTATATAGGCAAGGAAGAGGCAATCAAACTATCATATGGATTGACAAGTGTCCCATGATGTGGCACAAATGAGATGAAAAGTGTCCTATAGGTGTCAACCTTAGGATCACTTGGAATGTGCAAACCAACAACCTATTTTAGCAAGTCATCAACCTTGATGCCAACTGTTGAGTGACTTTTGAGGTGAGAGGGAAAGTATTACAACCTTAAAAGGTATGAACATGAGGTTTACCAAACATCTTGGTAGCTTCTAGAGGCCTAACGGTTCCACATTCAGTTGGACAAGATGTTTTCTAACTACATCAATCTAAGTACACTTAAGCATAGTGAATAGATAGTTTATTCACTCTAACAACCCCCTTAAGTGATACTTGAGGAGATCACAAAAGTGCAAATAGATAGAAATGGGTCTCGACTATGAGGCCATGTTAGGTACCCATGTACAATGTATTCTCTCAAAAATGGAGAAAAAGGAGAAAACCTGGAATGGGAACAAAAATTATCTCCAAAAAAGAGAAAGAGAAGGATTTAAGACCTTCTACAAAGATATCCCATGATGATAGGAACATGATGATGAAGAACTCCTGAAGCATGTAGAAGTTTAAACTTTGTCAAAGATGAACTGGTATCTGTTGGAATAAACAAACCTCCAAGAAATGTAGATCAATATAAGAGATACAAAATATTACATGAGTGAACATATGAACACCACTCAACCATGAATACACAAATTCTTGTGAAGTTGAAAATATAGATAGTAGTATGATCCTAGAGTATGGTCAATAAATACATGAACTTGACATGTTTACACTATTAAAATGTGCATCATGGTGCTCTACATAAGTATTAGAATCTCATAAAATATGATCCACTATTTAATAATCCACCAATTGAGAGATAAAGATAAAAGGTCCCTCCACTAATTTATTGAAAGAAGTTGCTCTATTGAAAGAATAATTAGCATATTAACACCATCATAATCCCCCCTTAATTCTAAGAGAAATAAGTAGACCAACTGAAATCAAGAAAAAAAGTGTGCAAGGAATGTAGAACTAGATGTAGGTCCAAAAGATATATAATAAACTAAAAAAGAGGGTGTGCATCAAGACACACACACATGAGGCAAGAATCATGAGGATCCATTGTTGTGATGGAAAATCAAAGAAACACACACCAAGCGGAAAGAATCACAAGGATCCATTATTGTGATGTCTAGTCAAGGCTCTACATAACCCCCCATTACACTTTATAATTCAGTGTAAGTACAAATCTCCCAAATTCCCTCCCTAAGGAAGACATTCAATTTTTTTGGCACTTTATGTGAGTACATTTACAAAATAAAATTGCTGTTATGAGTTCTTACAAGTTTATGTCTTGAGGTGGATTAAGAAGACATAGATTAAGTATGTCTTTCAAACCTCAATACAAATAAAAAAAACAAAAAATGAAACCCCCATTATGAACCTCCCTTACAACACTTTGTTGGCTATAAAAATTAACTCCCATTTTTCTAAGTTATGGAAAAAAATAACCCTCTCATAATTTTTTTTTTTTTTTTTAACCAATTTGAAAGTAATTGATAATAAGTATTAGTTAGAAAACTTGAAGTAATAATTGCAATAAATTACCTAACCATTTAGAAACTAATTGCGCCACATGGAGCTTAGTTGTGGTCAATGTAGATATGTGCATGAGAAAGAGGCCTATTGAGACTCTTTATCTACCTACAATAGATTCTATGGATTTTGGTGAGAGAAGTGAGGAGATGAAACCATGGAAAGAGTGAAACTAGTGGCTTGGAGAGTTGGAGACCAAGTCAAAGGGTGATGATGTCATCCATGGAGAAAAAAAAAAAAAACCTCTTAAGAAGGTACGAATGAAGAGAGTAGTTGAAAGAATATTTAATTTAGAAACTTTGAATAGTCTAATGAACACTCCAAATCTAGGTTTAAGCATGTTGCACATTTCTTTGTGCTCAATCCAAAAACACACATGTACAAAATAATTTTATGGAGATCTATCCTCACCTTCTACAAATATTTCTCACACTTCCCATATGCTTGTCAAAACCTTTGTGATGCAAAGTGTCAAAAAAATGTTAAAAATAGGAGTCTAAAGAAACCCTTAGTGAAGGTTAAAGAACTTCTTCCAAGTGCAACTAGTTGATAGATGGGGTCGTAGTTGGAAAGAGATGAGCATTAGTGTTCCACACCCTTTTCAAAATGGTATGCTCATACCTTAGGTCATTTTTTGGGATTTTGGAAGAGAGACCAAATTCTATGAACATGCCTTCCAAATGTTTATAGGAAACATATCACCCACATACAAGATCTAGGGTGCATGGGATCTCTACATTACCTTGTGTAGGCCACAATTCACACAATGACTATTTTTAAAATTATATGAGATGTGTTTAAGCATAGACCTGGAATTCCATGAGCTCTGCAACACGCTCTTGTCCCCATAGTAGCGATCACATGATCTATGGGTAAGTGCACCAAGATGGTTCCCAAAAAGGGGACTTAAGTGGACAACTTTTTTTTGAAATCAGGAAATAATGACATTGGATGTGAAATTGAGGATACTTACACTCAAAATTTTGAGATGGAACAAAAAGAAGGATTCAAGTTCTCTGAGTCTACTTTCTAAACTACTAATTTATTTTGAAAATGGTTGAGATTAAGGGGTTCAAATGAGGGACGTACACAAATTGGTGTTGTTTTTGTCAGAAAAACATAGCATAGCAACTCTTGTACGACCCTCATACGGTGAACTTTTTTTTAGTATTTTTAAAATCACAATGATCAGAAGTTAGTCAACAGTATGTAGTTGATGCACGATTTTTCTGATAATTTTTTAATGAATATTTAATTTTTTACTAATTTTTGAAGTGGACATTTCCTGAAAAATAGAATTTTGGCCGTGCTACACCTACAAATTTTGGAAACTAATTGAATTTATTTTTATTTATTTTTTAAAATTTGTAGAATGGAGTCTAGTTTCTAAAAAAATAATTTATTTGAAAAATCGATTAATGGTTAATTTATAATGAAAAAATTACCAAACATTGCTTTTTAGAAAAAAAAAGACATACAAATAAAATAAATTATGGATGAAAGGCTTAATATTTTCAGAAAGTGAAAAAAATTACATTGTTGGATAGCTAAGAGAGAACCCAACATTACCCATGTGCTTGATTTTTTTGATATTGAACCACGTGCAATCCTGACGGTGAGCACGAACTCGATTATGTGAAATATGGAAGATTTTTTAAAAACACATCTTTGGTCATTGGGAATGCCCTCCAAGCCTTTGGGTTGGTATTCCAAGGCAAATACCAAGCCCAAGGTTTGGGAATTCCCAAAGCAAGATATAACATGAGCGCGTTATAACGCGCTCACATTATATCTTAGTTTTGACCTATTTTGTGAATGCATTTTTTTCATTTTGTGAATGCATTGACAAAACGCGAGCGCGTTATAACGCACTCGCGTTTTGGTCTACATTGAATTTTTTTCTTCTCTTTTTCTTATCTCCTCCTCTTGTTATCTTTTAGGGAAACTATATACATGAAATAAATATTTAAGTATAAGTTGACATTTATATATGGACATTTACTTTCTTATACTTTAAGTTATATTTTATGTATATACTTCTAGGATGTTTGAGAGTGGTTTCAGATCTCTAGGAGTTATAATGCATATTCTAGTTTTTGGAAGATCTTTAAAATTTTAGACTTAGTCAAATTTCAGTAATCAGCATGTCAAATTTCAGTAATTAGGAGGTCATATTTTAGTAGTCAACAAGTTCTATCATTTATCTCTCTCATTCTCTCCTTCTCTCTACTCTTTATCTCTCCACTCCCTCTCTCTCTCCCTTCCTCCCTCTCTCCCCTCTCTCTCTTCTAGTTTTTGGAAGATCTCACAAATTTCAAACTTAGTCAAATTTCAATAATCAGGAGGTCAAATTTCAGTAATAAAAAAATTGTATTATTTCTCTCTCTATCTCACTCATTTTTATCCCTTACACTCTAGACCTCTCTCTCACTATCTCTATCCCTTTTTCTGACTCTCTCTCTCTCCCTTGATCTCAATAAATCTCTCTCTCTATCTCTCTCCTTTTCCCTCTAATTCCCTCTACCTCACTTATCTCTCCCTCTCTCCCACCTTCCCTCTCTACTTGTCTCTATCTCCCTCCCCCCCTCTCTCTCTCTACCTACCTAACTCTCCCTCCATCACGCCCTACCACTCTCTCTATTTCTCTCTAGCTAACCTCTCTCTCACCTCCCTCTCTCTCCCTCCATACTTCTCTCTCCCTCTCTTCTTCCCTATCTACTCTTTATCTCCCATCTCTCTTTACCTACCTCTACATCCATCAAACCTTACCACTCTCTCTACACCTCTCTCCCTCTCTCCCTCATTCCCTCTCTACTTCTCTCTATCTCACCTCTCTCTCTACCTCTCCTTCCATCTCTACTTATCTTTGTCTCCTCTCTCCCTCTCTCTACCTACCTCTCCTTCAAACACTCTTTATTTCTCTCTATATCACCTCTCTCTCCCTCACTGCATCTCTCTCCCTCTCTCCCTCCCTCTCTACATATATATATCCCATCTCCCTCTCTACCTAGCTCTCCATCCATCACAACCTACCACTCTCTCTCCATTACTCTCTATCTAACCTCCCACTCTCTCCATCTATACCTCTCCCTCTCCTTCCCTCTCTACTCTCTACCTCCCTAATCCTTCTCTACCTACTTCTCCATCCATCACTCCCTAACATTCTCTCTACACCTCTCTATATTGCTTCTCTCCCTCCCTCCCTCATTCCCTCTCTACTCTCTCTCTACCTCTCCTTCCCTCTCTAATTATCTTTATCTCCCCTATCCCTCTCTCTCTCACTAGATGTCTCCCTCCTACCTTTTCCCTTATCTACTCTCTATCTCTCCTCTCCCTCCCTCTACCTCTCTCTCTCTCTCTCACTCCTCCCTTACCCTCTTTCTCTCTCACTCTCTCCTCTTTATCTCACCATTCTCTCTTTCCCTCTTTGTAACTCTCCACTTCTCTATATGTCACCATTCTCTCTCTACATATCTTTATCTCACCTATCCCTCTTTACCTCTCCCTTCCTCCCCTCTCTCACCCACCCTCCCTCCTTCCCTGTATCTCTATCTCTCTACTTCTCTCTATCTCACCTATCCCTCTCTAGTTGCATATCCCTCCATCACTCCCTACAACACTCTCTCTATTTCTCTCGATATAACCTCTCTCTCACCTCCCTCTCTCCCCCTCCATACCTCTCCCTCTACTTCCCTCTCTAATCTCTATCTCCCTAGTACCTCTCTACCTACCTCTCCATCCATCACTCCCCACCACTCTCTCTATACCTCTCTATATTGATTCTCTCCCTCCCTTATTCTCTCTCTACTTCTCTCTACCTCTTTGTATTTCTCTAATTATCTTTATCTCCCCTAGCCCTCTCTCTCACTAGATGTCTCTCTCCTTACCTTTTCCCTGTCTACTCTCTATCTCTCCTCTCCCTCCCTCTCCCTCTCTCTCTCACTCTCTCTCACTCCTCCCTCACCCTCTTTCTCTCTCACTCTCTCCTCTCTATCTCACCATTCTCTCTTTCCCTCTCTATAACTCTCTCCTTCTCTATATGTCACCATTCTCTCTCTACTTATCTTTATCTCACATATCCCTCTTTACCTCTCCCTTCCTCCCCTCTCTCACCCACCCTCCCTCCTCCCCTCTATCTCTATCTCTCTCTGCTTCTCTCTATCTCACCT
>CM021106.1:329734290-329791361 GCA_007115665.2 Sequoiadendron giganteum | reverse complement strand
GGAGAGAGGGAGGTGAGAGAGAGGTGGGATAGAGAGAAATAAAGAGAGTTTGGTAGGGAGTGATAGAGGGATATGCAGGTAGAGAGGGATAGGTGAGATAGAGAGAAGTAGAGAGAGATAGAGATAGAGGGAAGGAGGGAGGGTGGGCAAGAGAGGGGAGGAAGGGAGAGGTAAAGAGGGATATGTGAGATAAAGATAAGTCGAGAGAGAATGGTGACATATAGAGAAGGAGAGAGTTATAGAGAGGGAAAGAGAGAATGGTGAGATAGAGAGGAGAGAGTGAGAGAGAAAGAGGGTGAGGGAGGAGTGAGAGAGAGTGAGAGAGAGAGAGGTAGAGGGAGGGAGAGGAGAGATAGAGAGTAGATAGGGGAAAAGGTAGGGAGAGAGATATGTAGTGAGAGAGAGAGGGCTAGGGGAGATAAAGAGAATTAGAGAAAGACAAAGAGGTAGAGAGAAGTAGAGAGAGAATAAGGGAGGGAGAGAATCGATATAGAGAGGTATAGAGAGAGTGGTGGGGAGTGATGGATGGAGAGGTAGGTAGAGAGGTATTAGGGAGATAGAGAGTAGAGAGGGAAGTAGAGGGAGAGGTATGGAGGGGGAGAGAGGGAGGTGAGAGAGGTGAGATAGAGAGAAATAGAGAGAGTGTGGTAGGGAGTGATGGAGGGATATGCAGCTAGAGAGGGATAGGTGAGATAGAGAGAAGTAGAGAGAGATAGAGATAGAGGGAAGGAGGGAGGGTGGGTGAGAGAGGGGAGGAAGGGAGAGGTAAAGAGGGATAGGTGGGATAAAGATATGTAGAGAGATAATGGTGACATATAGAGAAGTAGAGAGTTACAAAGAGGGAAAGAGAGAATGGTGAGATAAAGAGGAGAGAGTGAGAGAGAAAGAGGGTAAGGGAGGAGTGAGAGAGAGTGAGAGAGAGAGGTAGAGGGAGGGAGAGGAAAGATAGAGAGTAGATAGGGGAAAAGGTAGGGAGGGAGACATCTAGTGAGAGAGAGAGAGGGATAGGGGAGACAAAGATAATTAGAGAGGGAAGGAGAGGTAGAGAGAGAGTAGAGAGGGAATGAGGGACTAAGGGAGAGAAGCAATATAGAGAGGTGTAGAGAGAATGTTAGGGAGTGATGGATGGAGAAGTAGGTAGAGAAGGGTTAGGGAGGTAGAGAGTAGAGAGGGAAGGAGAGGGAGAGGTATGGATGGAGAGAGTGGGAGGTTAGATAGAGAGTAATGGAGAGAGAGTGTTAGGTTGTGATGGATGGAGAGCTAGGTAGAGAGGGAGAGGGGATATATATATGTAGCAAGGGAGGGAGGGAGGGAGAGAGATGTAGTGAGGGAGAGAGAGGTGAGATAGAGAGAAATAAAGAGTGTTTGAAGGAGAGGTAGGTAGAGAGAGGGAGAGAGGAGATAAAGATAAGTAGAGATGGAAGGAGAGGTAGAGAGAGAGGTGAGATAGAGAGAAGTAGAGAGGGAATGAGGGAGGGAGGGAGAGAGGTGTAGAGAGAGTGGTAAGGTTTGATGGATGTAGAGGTAGGTAAAGAGAGATGGGAGATAAAGAGTAGATAGGGAAGAAGAGAGGGAGAGAGAAGTATGGAGGGAGAGAGAGGGAGGTGAGAGAGAGGTTAGCTAGAGAGAAATAGAGAGAGTGGTAGGGCGTGATGGAGGGAGAGGTAGGTAGGTAGAGAGAGAGAGGGGGGGAGGGAGATAGAGACAAGTAGAGAGGGAAGGTGGGAGAGAGGGAGAGATAAGTGAGGTAGAGAGAATTAGAGGGAAAAGGAGAGAGAGATAGAGAGAGAGATTTATTGAGATCAAGGGAGAGAGAGAGAGTCAGAAAAAGGGATAGAGATAGTGAGAGAGAGGTCTAGAGTGTAAGGGATAAAAATGAGTGAGATAGAGAGAGAAATAATACAATTTTCTGATTACTGAAATTTTAACCTCCTGATTATTGTAATTTGACTAATTTTGAAATTTGTGAGATCTTCCAAAAAGTCGAAGAGAGAGAGGGGAGAGAGGGAGGAAGGGAGAGAGAGAGGGATTGGAGACATAAAGAGTAGAGAGAAGGAGAGAGTGAGAGAGAAAGATGATAGAACTTGTTGACTACTAAAATCTGACCTCCTGATTACTGAATTTTGACATGCTGATTACTGAAATTTGACCAAGTCTGAAATTTTAAAGATCTTCCAAAAATTAGAATCTGGATTATAACTCTTAGAGATCTGAAACCACTCTCAAACATCCTGGAAATATATACATGAAATATAACTTAAAGTATAAGAAAGTAAATGTCCAAAATGTTTATTTCATGTATATAGTTTCCCTGAAAGATAACAAGAGGAAAGAGATAAGAAAAAGAGAAGAAAAATATTCAATGTAGACCAAAATGCGAGCACATTATAACGCACTCACATTTTGTCAATGCATTCACAAAACACAAAAAATGCATTCACAAAACACAAAAAACTAAGATATAACGTGAGCGCATTATACCGCAAGCACGTTACAATGTGCTCGCGTTATATCTTGCTTTGGGAATTCCCGAACCTTGGGCTTGGTATTTGCCTTGGAATACCAACCCAAAGGCTTGGAGGGCATTCCCAATGACCAGAGACATGTTTTTAAAAAATCTTCCATATTTCACATAATCGAGTTCGTGCTCATCGTCAGAATTGCACGTGGTTCAATATCAAAAAAATCAAGCACATGGGTAATGTTGGGTTCTCTCTTAGCTATCCAACGATGTAATTTTTTTCACTTTTTGAAAATATTAAGCCTTTCATCCATAATTTATTTTATTTATATGTCTTTTTTTTGCCAAAAAATAGTGTTTGGTAATTTTTTTGTTATAAATTAACCGTTAATCAATTTTTCAAATAAATTATTTTTTTAGAAACTAGACTCCAGTCTACAAATTTTAAAAAATAAATAAAAATAAATTCAATTAGTTTCCAAAATTTATAGGGGTAGCACGACCAAAATTCTATTTTTCAGGAAATGTCCACTTCGAAAATTAGTAAAAAATTAAATATTCATTAAAAAATTATCAGAAAAATTGTGCATCAATTACATACTATTAACTAACTTCTGACTGTTGTGATTTTAAAAATACTAAAAAAAAGTTCACCGTACGAGGGTCGTACAAGAGTTGCTATGCTATGTTTTTCTGACAAAAACAACACCAACTTGTGTACGACCCTCATTTGAACCCCTAAATCTCAACCATTTTCAAAATAAATTAGTAGTTTAGAAAGTAGACTCAGAGAACTTGAATCCTTCTTTTTGTTCCATCTCAAAATTATGAGTTCAAGTATCCTCAATTTCACGTCCAAGGTCAGTATTTCCCGATTTCAGAAAAAAGTTGTCCACTTAAGTCCCCTTTTTAGAAACCATCTTGGTGCACTTACCCATCTATATTATTTTAAAAATATGTAAGAATAGAATTTGTAGCAAATTGAATTTAGTTTCTAAACTACTAGGCTTATTTTAATTTTTTTAAATCTATTTGGTGAAAATTTGAAATTTCAATGTAGTAGTAATTAAATTTTAGGGAAAAAATAAGAAGTAGGTGTTTGTCTGACCACCCTAATCACAATAGACTGATAATATTTTTTTATAATATTTAAGATATAAGTAGAGGACTCATGTCCCAATGTGATGCATACTTTTTTATAATTTTTTTTCAAGTAAATAATTAATTATGAATTTTTTATTACAAATTTTAAATAATATAAAAAACTCATATGTCTAACCATCTTAACTTGGTCAAAACTTCATGAAATTCAATTTTATTTTTTTTAATCCTATATTATGCAAAGCATAGAATGTGACGCATGTTTTGGATTCAAAAAATGTGATATTGTTTGAAAGTTATAGATATTTTTCAATCAGCCTATCAATGAGGACTTTATTCATAATTCAAATAGAAAATGAATAATAATAATTTATTAAATTCAAAGTAAAGCATAATTTATATTGGTGGAAAGCTGAGAATCTCCTTTAAAAACCCTTTTTGTTTCATCAATTTTGGGTTAAAAAAATGTCGTGAGCCACATACCCATCATATCGCCACTTTTTGGCCCATCATGATTCTGCACATACCCAACTATCTACTGATGAACAATTTAATTTAAAGAAAATTGAAAGTAAATTAAGTTAGAAAGCATTAAATGACTAACCTAGAAAACATGATCACTAAATAAGAAAGCATGAAAATAATTAAACTAAAAAGCGTATCCACTACAGACGTAGCAAATCTTGCGAATAAACTAGGAAACATCTAATTAGCACAACAAGTAACAATTTGCAACGACTAACATACTACAGAAAGAACAACAGTGAGTGCTTCGGAACTTCAAACTCTCTAATGACTATATTAGCAGTTTTTACAAAATTAACATGTGCAAGAAACTAAACTTCTAATTATCATGCATGCAATAAAATGACAGGAAGTAAATACTCATCTATTTTATCTACTCTCCTTCGAGTGGCTAGCTCGCGGGTTACTATGGTTGTTCCTAGGTCACATACACAACTGATTCAAAAGTTCTTCCATTAAAAATATTTCTCCATAACCCAACAACTCAGAAATAGATATAAGGTAATTTCTTTATTCATAAGTATGTAGAAAACATATTGACAACATAACATTACTATTGTGCGTTATCTTTTGCTTCTGAAAATTACATCTTTATAGAAAAACTCTAACTAAGTCCTAGATTTCACATGGCATAGATGACCATTGAAAAAGTCTTTAACAAATTACAACAATTTTTTATGTCTTTAAAAACCATTATATAAACATTAAAGAGGCTCAAGTAGATCCATGAAGTCTTTGACTTAAAAACATAACAAAAACTAAACTAACAACAACTATATCCTCGGTTCATCAACCTAAAGTTCTGGAGCAGGTTCCCAACGTGTATATTCAATCTTCACTAAGGTACATGCTGGTTAAATGCTTCCCATATGCTACATGATATCCGATTTATTGTTCTACAAAACACTCAAAACAACCCATTAAATCTGTATTGATAAAATACTTCAATAAATCATAAGAAATAAAGTTTGTACAATTTTCCCTTAAAGATAAGAAATTATTTCTCTTAAAGTTTAATTAATTGGTAGAGGATAAAGGTTGTGCACACATGAATAGGATTTCTTGGTATTATTATGATGAGGTTATTTTTACCTTATCAGGTAGAATATGTGATATTGTGTTAATTAGATGAATTTTTGAATTACCAAGCAATGTGAATGCATATATATATATATATATGATATTATGTGATTATAAGTGAAGAGTGGAATGTCTATGTAAATGAGTTTGAATCTCATGAAATAATGTTGTATCAGTGAAAAGGACATTGTTTTGAGTTGTAACATGTGTAGATTTTTTTAGAAGAAAAATGTAAATTATGTCTTGCACTTCATTGTATTATGTACTTTGATTTAATTTCGTTGGCAATTGGACTAATGCTTTCATGAAGTGTACAGGTGAACTTCCCTTAACCATGGGAATTGGAGGCTACTAAACAGATCTTGTTGTGGTACCCTGTTGAGCCTGACTCGGCCACATGGAGGAGGCTAGAGTCTTATGTGTTGTGTTAAATGTTGTGTCTTTGGTGATATGCATGTTGGGGAAAGGGTGTAATGTTGAATTGTAATACCAAATGTGATAAAATTTTTAGAAAATTCGGATTCTCTCTTTAATGGAGTTTTAGAGGTCATTTTTGTCTTCAGTTTAGTTAATTGTTGCTTATTATACACCCTAGGCCTATGACCTAAGGGTTGGGGGTATTTTTAGATTACAATCATGGTCATATTTCACTTATGACCCCTCTTACATTTCTTGTAAGAGGGGTGACGAAAATGAGTGAATGCCAACCCATGTGAAGACCATGCCTCATAAATGAGAGGAGGACATAGTGGTTGGGAACTTTCTGGAAGAGAATTTTGAAGAAAAATATTGTGAAGCTTTTTTTTGGGGGATTCATTCTGGTTTTTGGGGGACAAAAGGAGCAGAAGGATAGGAAGAGCTAAAAGAAGTGGGAGGAAGGATCGAGGAAGCAAGCATCAAACCCCTTTCAAAATTTAAAGGTAGGATCTTCTTCCTACTATTTTTTTTGTTTGTATGTGTGAAATCTAAGTTGTGTTACTTGGCTATTTTGTTCAGATTTTCTATTTGTCCTAGTGTTTTTGTGGTGTGTTGCATTGTAGGGTTGGCTCCCCATTTTTGGTTGTGAGCAACCCATGTAGGGGATGGAGGGGAAGAGATCCCCATGTGGGGCTCATATTTTTATTCTAGAAAATGGTGTGTTTCAGCTGTGAGAATAATGGGTATGAGTACCTAAGGGTAAGAGTATCCTTTTGATGAAAAAGAGAAATTGGGGTGAAAAATAGAAATGAGAAGATTGTTGTTTGAGAAAATTGCTTAATGCATTTGATGCTAATAAGCTCCCATGGTTGTGATCCTCCCAATCTCTCCCCATGAAAGCCATTAAAATGGCTTTTGTGTAATGTTTTCCCTTGCATGTATGAATGTTTGCCATGTGTTTAATTGTGTAAATGTGTTTTTATTTGGGAAGGGTTGTTTGTGTGTTACCCTGATCAGTTTGGTAGCCTCCTAGTTCGGGGGTGGCTGGTTTTCCAGCCTATGGTTGGATGGTGAGCACCCCATTGGCTTGGAAAAGTTTCATTCTATGTGCAGGTCAAAGATTTGTAAAAATTGCAGTTTTGAAGGAATGCTCTATCTTGTTGTAGATGAAAAAGGAAACATCAAGTTGTAGATTTGAAGAGTTAAACTCTTTCCAAATTTTTTTGCCACGAATTGTGTAGTATCTTGCTCAAGCAAGTGTTGCTGAGCAAAGTGTAAAATGTGTTCAGTTTAAATAAGAGTCATGTTTCCCTCTGATTGTGTAAGTGTAAAGTGTGTCCTATTCAAAAAGGATTCATGCTTGTTTCTGATTTTGGCAAAGTGTTGAGCAAAGTGCAAAGGATATTCTGTTGCTTTTAAAATTTGTAGTTTCATATTTTAATGGCTATAAAAAAAAATGATTTGACTGTATATATTTACAACTAGACTGTTTGATTATAGAAAAAAATATATGTGTTCTCTTATCTCAAATTGAACAAAGGCCATTTATATGGTAGACTAGTAGCGACATAATCAAATGCCTTACTCTTACCTATTTTAGAGAGAAAATAATAACAAAAAAAAATAATGTTCCACAAACATGGATCAAAACCAACACCATCAGCATGAATAAAATGAGCACCGTAACTTAGCAAACAAAAAGAGTGTGAAACCATTGGTAGCTGGGTGGTAATCTGGAGTGCAACGTCAGTCCTTCTCTCGCCTGGAGAGTTCCAAATAGAGGGCAAACACAACACATAGTATCCATGGCGGCACCAGCAGGAAAGCAATGCGTCAAGAGCAACAAAATTTAGGTTTTCCTTCTCAAGGATTAGGGAAAATGATACTTTAATAATTTATTTTATTTCCCTTCTCATATGAATTCTAAAATGGAGGTGAAAGGAAAAATCATTGGTTTCAAACTGTTTAATATTTAAATATTTAATCTTGCACTTTTCACTATAAAGACTTTAATTTGGGTGCAATTTTGAGAGTTTTGTGCTTAATTAGTTTTTAAAAAATGGTCTTGCAATATGTGAAAATAAATGTTTAAAATTTGCTTTTTCCAGCTTTAGCAGGTTTCGCACGAAATGTTGTCATTATATTAAGAAGGAATTTAATCAAGGATATTTATATAAAGATAGAATCAACCACAAGATAAATATACCGTACATATATATTTATGCAGTAAATTATTTAAAAATAATTATTATTATTTATAAAGACAATAATGTGTATATAAAGGTCTTATATGTTTTTTATATTAACATTAATATTGGCATATATTTTTTTTTTTTGACATTCACAATTAAGTCATTATAATTTTATATTATTACTAATTCCAATAGTGATAATACTACTGACATAATTATACTCAAACTTACAATTTAATATCTTATAGTGAAATTAATTAGTGTTGAAGTTAATGAAAATATTATAAAGTATACTAGATAGTAATATCATTATTATGGATTTAAGTTTGTTAACAAAATAAATATCAATACTTAATCAATATTAATTGGAACTAATCAATTTAAACATAATAAATATATATAAATATAGGAATTATTATTAGTGTTTTTGATAAATAAATAATTTCCAATAAATAGATACTAATTTATTAACAATGTGAAAAGGTAAATTATAATTGTAAAATAAATACATACAAATAAATAGATAATGAAATTTACTAACAATGTGAAAAGGTAAATTATAATCATAAAATAATTACATACGAATAAATAGATAATGAAATTTACTAACAATGTGAAAAGGTAAAATGTAATCTAAAATAAATACATGCTTATGTTTGTTATTCATTCATGATGTTAAACTAAAAGAAAACATTTGGTGTGGATAACAATCACATTAAATCAATGTTTAATTATAAAATAATAAAAATATATATATCATTAATAATATTGAAGTCATTAAATAAATAGTAATATTATTATTTAGTGTTACTTAAATGATAAAACATGGCTTAAATGGCTGATCTAACAATGCCAATATTATTATTGATGTATTGATTAAACAATAATATTATCATTTCTTTTGGGTCTAACCATGATTAAATAATGATATTATTATGGATTGTGAGTTAGCAATAATATTGTTATTAATGCATTGCAAAATTATTATAATAGTACTATGACATAATTAAAGTCAAGATCCAACATTAATAAAGTATGTTTATAATCATATAAGGAGTTATAATAATATTAAAATGACTATTATTATAATAATTAATATTTTGAATAACTTAAGTAATCCCTCAATTCTAAGCAAGAATCACTAATGTCATTTCAAGAGTATTGTTAAGAAGGATAAAATGGAGCAATATTAACCAGAGAGGGGGCACCATAATAACGTAGATATTATCATGAAAATGAAAATAACCTCATTAAGGAGAATGAGGATATCATTAATGCTTAAATTGTTGGTAGATGGAAATAATATGATTATGGCCCCTTTGATAAAATAATCAAGATATTGTATCATCAAAGATTAAATATTAATGGTATTATTTCTTCGGTGATCAAGCAATGATGATAACATTATTAAGGGCCTATTGTTGAATTAATTAGTAAAAGGTTATTTTAACTAAATAATAATGCTATTCTTGGGGCATGGGTGCTAATAGTTTAGTAAGTGGCAAGTCTATATATCTAGTCCAACCTAATGTTTCAAACCACCTATGCTACTCTTAGGGTGTGAATCAAGGATACTGATGCACCCGCCCTCATTATCTTTCTTTCAAACCCTCGAGCGATACACATATAATGAAGTTGCATGAGCAACTAGCTTAATGCATGCATAGTTTGTGTACCATGCTCATGCATGGTTGTCAATCTTTAGTATTTATTTTCATGTTGTGGGTAAAAAAAAATGGTTATGTCATGTTGTCATATTCAAGGCATAAAATTTGGGCATAACAAATCACAAGCACGTCGATCAACACGAACATACTACACTAATAGAGCATGATCTAGAAACATCATTGAACATTTCAAGAACGTACGCAACAACTCTATTCATCAGAATTGCAATCTCATCTTCCAGAAACACTTGCTACAATAACTAAATAACTGTAGGAACACAAAACTTCATAACTTTCTTAATTCTTGATGCACACCTCTAAAAATTTTGGACAACATACTAGATAGACTCAACAACAAACCATGTAATGCGCACCTTTTGAATATCAATGTACACAACTTTCCATCCTTCTAATCATCACAACTTCATAGACTGCCTGCAATATATTTATTACATTTTTCTCAATATCCTCAACATATACAACCTTCAAAATAATTAATGCTAATAGTGTTGACATCAATGACAACCACATATCAGTAACACAACCACAACATCTAGCAGTCTCCCCCTTTGGCATTGATGGCAACACATGATGTGAAAAAAAAATACCATCAGCACAACTAGCTCTTCACACAGTATTCTTCTCTTCCTTACATGACTCTTCTCCCTCGTTTTGAAGAGTTTTTCACATTATTCTTCTCTCCCTTTGACATCAATGGAAAAGGTACGCATGCTCTAATCCACATATCATTTGAATCATCTAACTACTCCCCTTGAGTAGCAGCTACCACAAATTCAATTTGAAACAAGATCTGACTGTAAGTCCACAAATTGATGCAAAGACTTGCATCTTAGTTCAGATTAGGAGGGGAAATTACCCCTAACTTGCCTCTGAGATACTCAAAAGTATCCTTAGGCAACAGTTTAGTAAATATATCTACAATTTGTTCCTTTGTAGGCACATATTCATGTCTGGCCTCTTTATCACTTACTTTGTCTCTCAAAAAGTGATACTTGATAGATATATGCTTTGTCTTTGAATGTAGCACTAGATTATTGGAAATATTTATGGCACTTGAATTGTCATAGAATATAGCAGTAGGCTCATCATACTCAACTCTGATATCTCTCAACATTATCTTCATCCACAACACTTGAGTACAATTGTTTGCAGCAACAATATATTATGCCTTTGTAGTAGTTAAGGAAATGGAAATCTTCTTTTTACTTAGCCAAGACACCAGCTTCTTCCCCAAGAAGAATGCACCACCACTTGTACTTTTCCTATCCTTAACATTGCCTACCCAATCTGCATCTGTAAAGGCATTCAGAGTAAGATCATCTTCCTTAGGATACCAAAGACCAAAATCAATTGTTCCTTTTAAGTATCTGAAATTTCTCTTTATTGCAGTCACATGTGATTCCTTTGGATCAACTTGATATCTAGCAACCATGCACATAACATTCATAATGTTTGGTCTAGTCTGAGTTAAATATAGAAATCCACCAATCATTGACCTATATCTTATTTGATTAGCCTTATGAGAATCATCATTATGTGTTAGATTGCATCTGGTTACCATGGGTATACCAACTGGCTTTGAGTCCTCCATGCCAAAAAAATTTAGTAACTATCTTACATATTTAGACTGAGATATGAAAAATTCCATAATTTAACTGAGTTATTTGCAATCCTAAAAATAATTTCAATTCTCCTATCATTGACATTTCAAATTCAATTTTCATTTCATCAAAAAAATTCATACATAAATCATCATCACCTTCAAAAATAATGTCATCAACAAATACTTCAATGATCAACTCTTTATCCTGATCCAACTTGAAATACAAATTACTTTCAATAGTACCTTTATTGAATCCAAGCTTCAACAAGTATTTATCTAGTCTAGCATACCAGGCTCTAGGTGCTTGCTTGAGTCCATATAGAGCTTTCTTCAATCAATAAACCATATATTTTTCATCAGTCAGTTGAAATCCATTTGGTTGTTCAATATATAATTCTTCTAATTCACCATTCAGAAATGTTGAATTCACATCCATTTGATAGACTTTGTAATTCTTGAAAGTAGCATAAGCAAGAAACAACCTTACAAGCTCAATTCTAGCAACAGGGGAAAATATTTCTTCAAAATCAATACATTCCATCTATGAATATCCTTTACATACCAGTCTTGCTTTATTCTTGATCATTTCACCTTGTTCATTCAGCTTATTCTGAAAGACCCATTTGGTTCCAATCACATTTTTTTCTTGAGGTCTAGGAACAAGAATCCATGTATCATTTTTCTCTATCTACATCAGTTCTTCCTTCATTACTTCCATCCAATATCCATCTTTACATGATTCACTGAAATTGCTAGGCTCAGTCTTGGATATCAAACAATATTCTTCTGCAATTATTCTTCTAGTCCGCACACCTTTGTTCTTGTCTCCTATGATCTGACTTTCATAATGACTTCACTTTACATACCTTGGAATTTTGGGTTCTTTTCTTCTTTCTTTTGCATTTCCACTGTCTTCTCCTTCATGATTTTCTTAATTCACCGAAACAATTTGAACTTGATTTTGTGTCTGCGCATTCTTTCCATTCTCAATATTATACTATTGGTCATCTGAATCATATCCACAATACCTGGATGATCTATAAATATCCTCATTAACTCTGACATTTGCACTTTCAACCATCTTCTTCAATCTTTTATTGTAGCACCGGTAGGATTTTCTCTTAGTAGAGTAACCCAAAAAGATTCCTCCATCACTTCTAGCTTCAAACTTTCCAATATCTTCATCTCTCTTAATATAACATCTACTTCCAAATATTTTGAAATATTTAATAGGAGGCTTATAACCAAACCATAGCTCAAAAGTTGTCTTACCAGAATTACTATTGACATTCACCCAGATGATAGTATACACAACAGTGCTTACAAATTATCTCCAATAGATATGAGGAACATTACCTTCTAACATCATAGTTCTGGTAGTATCTAAATTTTTTTTGTTCCTTCTTTCAACAACTCCATTCTGTTGTGGCGTTCGGGGAACAAATAACTGTCTTTTTATTCCATGCCCTTCACAAAATGAATCAAAATCCCAGGAAGTGAATTCACCACCTCTGTCTGATCCCAAACATTTGATCTTCAAACCTATCTCATTCTCTACCATAGCTTTGAATTTGTTTAATTTCTCTAATGCCTCATGTTTTTCTCTTAAGAAAGCAACCTATACCATTCTAGAATAATCATCAATAAGAAACATAAAGTACCTTTCTCCTTGTAGACTTTTGATTCTAGATGGACCACACAGATCAGTATGTACCAAATCCAGTACTCCATTGGAATGATGTTGTTTTCTTTGAAATTAAATTACTGTTTTCTTTCCCATATAAAATTCCTTGCATATAGTGTTAGTAGGCTTCACTAACTTAGGTAGATCTCTGACTTCTTGTGTGGAGCTATTTTGACAATGTTATCGAAATTCACATGCCAAAAATTTCTATGTCATAACCAACTTACATCAATTTGAGCAATCAAACAACTTTCACTAGCAACATTTAAGTGAAAAATATTACCTCTTATCTTTGTACTTGAAGCAATCACATTTCTCGATCTTCCCAGTATCCTGCATTTACCATCTTTGAACTGAACATTGTAACCTTTGTCAACCATCTGTCCAACACTCAAAAAATTGTGCTTCAAACCTTCAACATATAGGACATCATTAGTATTGCATTTACCTTCAAGAGAAATAGTGTCTCTACCACAAATCACACCAGCATTGTTATCTCCAAATCTTACAACACCACCATCATATTTTTCCAAGCTTAGAAACTTTATTTTGTCACCATTCATATGATGTGAGCATCCATTGTCAATTACCCACTCATCCTTCTCATCAATCCTAGTTGCAAGAGATTTCTCAATATTTTGACTAATAGTTGATTCAGTGGACACCAGACCATTTTTCTTGATAGAAATGAATACCCATTCATCTTCATTTCCAGTTTCTTTATCAGATTCATCATTAGTAACTCCTTCTTCAACATAATAAAATTTCTTTTGAAATCTAGTCTTGTTAGGTTTATACTTAGAAACTCTTTCAGGAGACCTTGATGCAAAATGACCTATCTTACTACAAGAGAAACATTTAATAGGAAACTTTCCTTTGTACTTACCTTGTCCTCTAGCTTCTTTTTCACAATCAATGCTTCCAATTCTTCTAGCTCTCTTTCTTCATCTTCAATCAGTTTCATTTCATCTTCATACTTGAATGTCTTCTTGGAACTCTCTCCTGAATCATATCTATGTTGGATTTTTTCGGATATAGTAGATTTGAATGCATACTCTGTCTTAGGAGAAGATTCACCAAATTTACTCAACTCATAAGTAGCAAGTTTTCCAATCAGCATGTCTCTTGTCATATTTGTTACTGTCTTGAGCTCTTCAATAGCATGAAATTTTGTTTTGTAAGAAGTAGGTAAAGATCTAAGTATTTTAGCCACAATCTCATCTTCTTCCAAAATTTCAATAAGACATCTAATTCCCATCACTACTTCATTTAACTTTTGCGTGAAAGAAAATTTGTTTTCATCTTCACTCATCTTCATGTTCTCCCACTTGCCTTTCAAACTTTGTATCTTAGCAACTTTCACTAGAGCATCTCCTTCATACAATGTTTCCAACTTTATCCAAATCTCATGTGTAGTCTTCAAACCTATCACATTTTTCATCTTTGAATCTATCAAAGCACTTAGCAATTCTTCTATAGTCATGGCATTAGTTTTTGCTTCTTTGATCTCATCTACAGTAGAGGAACCATTCTGAGGAATAGTATATGCATTCTTTGTAATTTTCCGGAAAGGCTCACCAATGCACTTCAAATGACACTCCATTCTGACTTTCCACAGAGATTAGTTTGTACCATCGAATCTAGGAATATCCTTCTTATATGATGTCATCTCAGATCACCTCAACCTATTAAATTTGTTCAGAGGAACTAGCTCTGATACCAATTGTTGGAAAAACAAGGATAGACAACTGAGAGGGGGGTGAATTATTTGTTACATAAATTAAACTAATTCAACCTTAATCAACCTTTAATCTCATATCTGATAATTAACAGTGCAAGCATAAATCAACAACACATCATAAACACATGAACACCAAGATTTTATATGTGGAAACCCTGTTAGGGAAAAAACCACGGTGGATGTTAGTCCACAAGATTATACCTTGTTATAAGTATAATGAAAATGAATAGGGAATGCACATGCATTCAAACACACTACCTAGAGCTCACTTCTCAAAGGGGAGGCTCACTACCTTACATAAGACAATCAGATTAAATCTATCTCATGAGGTTGAGCTGAGAAATTAGCTTCTTCAAACTCTTGATGAAAGTTCTAGTTAGGCACAAGAATACTTCTTTACTCTTCGCTCAAACTTCTTCACACTCTGTTCTACACTTGAATGATATGATCTTTATTCACATATATTTCACACATACATACACCGAGCACACACACACACACACTCCAAAATGAAGAAACAATCACTCTTATATATCTGCTACATGAATTTTCATCAACAACTCCGTCGACCATAAATAAAGAATAAATTAATTACAACTTGTCGGCCTCAATACATAAAAAAATATTAATGTGCACCAACCTAAGTTGGTCAAAAAATAGTGAGGACTTAAATCAGCATCCTCGAACACATCAAACAATACAAGATTAATCCATAAGGATCTGTAACATGCTACCATCAACATGTCGACCAAGAACATGAAAACTAGAACACACAAAGAAAAATATTCAATCATGAACACGTCGATCAATGCAGACATACCACACTAATAGAGCATGATCTAGAAAAATCATTGAACATCTCAGGAATGTACGCAATAAATCAATGCATCAAATTGCAATCTCATCTTCCAGAAACACTTGCTATAGTAACTAAATAAATGTAGGAACACAAAAATTCATAACTTTCTCAATTCTTGATGCGCACCTCTAAAACTTTCAAACAACATACTAGATAGGCTCAACAACAAAACCTTTAATGAGCACCTTCTCAATATCAACGTACACAACTTTCCATCCTTCTGATCATCACAACTTCATAGACTGTTTGCAATATATTTATTACAATTTTCTCAATCTCCTCGACATATACAACCTTCAGAATCATCAATGCTAATAGTGCTGACATCAATGGCAACCACATATCAGCAACACAACCACAACATCCAATAGATTCCATATTTTTCATGGTGGATAGATTTTTGAAGATGGCACAATTCATTTAGTGTCATAAGACCAGTGATGTTCATGTTGTAGAATTATTTTTCAGAGAGGTGGTGAGATTAGATTGTCTACCCAAGAGCATAGTTTCAGATTGAGATTCCAAGCTTGTTGGGTATTTATAGAGGATATTGTGAAAGGAATTGAAGAATGATTTGAATTTTAGTTCTACACGACATCTACAAATAGATGGAAAAATAGAGGTGGTGAATAGGAGTTTGGGTAACTTGTAGAGAAGCTTAGTAGGAGACAAACCCAAGGGATGGCATTTGATTTTACCATAGGAAAAAATTTCTTACAACAATTATGTCAACAAGAGCACTATTAAATCACCATTTTAGATTGTGTATGGGAGTATTCCAAGAACTTTTGAATTAAGAAAGATGGATAAGGGGGAGAAGAGTAGTGTTGAGGCTAAAGATTTTCTGAGCACCTAAAGAATTTGCGTGAAGATGTGAAGAAATCTATCAATACGACGAACTCATAGTACAAAGCTAAGGTGGATCAAGAAAGGAGGTATAATGAATTCTCGGTAGGAGATAACATCATGGTTCATTTATGAAAGGAGAGGTTTCCAGTTGGTACATACAACAAGATAAAGATGAAGTTTGGACCATGTAAAATCTTAAAGAAACATGATTTAGGAAATGTATATGAAGTAGACTTACCTAATGAAATTATTATTTCACTTGTGTTTAACATTTTAGATTTAACATAATATCATGAAGGAGGAATTGATGAAGAAATAATAGAAGCATAGTGAATATTCCAACACCTACTTTAGAAAAGGAGGAGATAGAAGAAATTTTGGATAGTCATGTGGGTTGAAGCATGAGAAAATGGCAATATGCAGAGTACTTGGTGAAATGGAGAGGAAGGCCTATTGAAGATTCATCATGGTTATCTAAGGTTGAGGTTAAACATCTTGGTTTCCATCTAGCTCCTAATAAGTGACAAGGTCGCTATTCAAATTACCCTAGGTATTTAATGCAAGAGAATCCAAGGTGTAAGAGCAACCTTCCATCACCCAAAAAATGTTGTTTCTTTTCAATAAGGCCTAAATTTGGCAAGGTTAATATTTTGAGTAAGTTTGCATTTATGCATAGTTGGGCACAAAATCCTACACAAACCTCTGAAATGGTGAATTGAAGCCAATGGAAAAGAAGTCACTTCAATATCATTTATCATTTGAGAGATTAAAATTTAATTTCCTAAAATCTTGTTAAAATATTCAAAGTCTATTTTGAGGCACTTAGGCTCTGGATGGGCTTGAAAAGTAGTGGAAAATGAATGTAGTTTACCTATAATTAATATTTGTTGGGGGTACGCCTTCTTGAGAGCTTTCTAAAAAATGGTATTATAATTGAAATTCAGACGGTCAGATCGAAAGTTATGACCCTGTGAAGTTATACCACCAAAATTAATAAAATTTCAAAATATCTTCTTGAGGAAGTTACACTTTCCAGAAGATTATAGGGTGGTTACACTTTCCAAAATAAAGGATGTGAATGGGGTTACATTGGAGAGGGAAATTGAGCATAGATGGTGGCTCCAATTTGTACATTTTCAAATTTATGTGAATAGAAATCCCATGTGATGTCAATTGTAATGTTGCAATTTCATTTTCATTTTTGTGATAATAGAGAATCTTTGTTTCCTTCTTTAATTTTTTTGTGCAATTCTCTATTGTTGTGAGTTTCAGATTGTAAGGGGAGTACCCTTCATCACTTTCTTGGATGGTTTTTTTGGTTACAACTAGGTAATGGTTGAAAAATAATACAAAATGAAGACTATGTTTACAACCAAATGGGGAACATTCACCTAGAGACAAATGCCTTTTGGTCTGTTGAATGTTGGAGCTACATTCTAGAGAGAAACAAATTTTTATTTCAAAGTTATAATAGGTAAATGTATTATCATATATATGGATGATCTCACTATTTTCTTAAAAGTAGGGGAGACCACATAAATGATCTTGAAAATGTATTGCAAAAGTGTGAAACTTATGTTATTCCATTGAATCCTAAGTTTTTGGGACACATTATACCCGAGAAATAAATTTCTATTGATCCAAACCAAGTGAGTGCATTAATGAAGCTACAACTGCCAAGGAGTAAAAAGGATTTAAAATCCTATTTTGGTAATATTTATTTTTGTTTGAAAATTCATTACAGGTTTTACTGAGATAGTGCAACCACTCAATTCCATATTGAAGAAGGATGAAAAGATTGAATGAGATCTTGATCCTAGGGTTTCCTTTGAAAGAATCAAGGGATAAATTTTTGAAGCACTAGTACTAATATATCTAGGTTACACCAAAACTTTCTTCATTTAATCCTTCACTTCAAATCATACATGTGTTGTTGTGTTGACATGAAGATGATAAATGAAAGAAGAAACACTCATCACATTCATGAGCTCTCCTTTCAAGGATGTTGAATTAAGGTATATGGATGTAGAGAAATAGGCTTTCACATTGGTCAAAGTAGTGAGAAAATTTATACATTATATCCTCTTCAAAGTCAAGTCAAGGCTATTGTACGAGATGCTATAGTAAAAATGTTGCTAATGAAAATTGAATTATGAGAAAAGAGAGCTAAATGAGTCATAGTTCTACAAGAATTTGAATTGAATAATACCAATTGTTGATGGTTTTTAATTCCCAACCTAATCTCAAAGGCAACCTATAAATTAGCCATTTTCAATGATTAGTTACCTAGAGGGATTAGCCAATGAGCAAGTGAAAGTTACAATAACTTCCCCTCTACACTTAAGGCTCTAGAAAACCTAGGAGGGTGGTCCCTAATAATATTCATCAATATCCTATGCCAACTATCACAAATGTTGTAAAATCAAAATGTGTTCTATGCATATTTTCTCGAGGTTTATGAAAATAAGAAGATTTGGCTTAAATCATTCAATAATTTTATATTCCCAAGACCATAGGAAAAGATAAGAACTCATTTCAAGAGACATTTCCAAATAAACTTGAAGATTGAAAGTATTTTAGAGTGTTTGATCCCGGGTCTATAAATCACACACAAAGGAAATAGATAAGTGCTTGTCTTAAGGTAACAAAGTCAGAACTAGTGCAATTGAGGTTCCACAATAGCATTTCATCCAAACATTTAAAAGATTCATAACATTTCCTTACAATATTATGCTTAGTTTTCCTAACCAATTCTACTTATCAAATCTTGGTATTCATTCACACAAACCTATATTCACATTAAAGCATTTCATCTAAAACTTTAAAAGCTTCATAACATTTCCTTATAATATTATGCATAGTTTTCCTAACTAACTCTACTTATCAAATCTTGGTATTCATTCACACAAACCTATATTCCCATTAAATAATTTAAACTATTCTTTGAATAAGATGCTTAATCAGAAACATACATCCACAAACACAACTATGGAGAAAAAAATGAAGATCCTTGATTTGTTTCATTCATAATCTGTGCAAATGATACATTAGGAGACAATTGGCTTCAAAAAAATTCTATTGAATTCCACAAAATTCTAGTACTGTTATGTAATATTATCAATTAAAAAACTTAGACACTATACCATAAGAATTACATTGAATCTATTCTTTTCATTTCATTATAAAATTCACCAAAAAATTGTGTAAGAGGTCATGAGTTCCCTTTTATAAAATAAGGGAGAAACAAGCCTCAGGCCTCTTACAAATGACACCATTAAATTCCATCTTCTATTAAAATATTAAAGAACCTTAACCATCCATGAGGGAAAATATAAGAAGAGGTAACCATCACCATTAATTCATTGAAGCATGCTCCCATTTCCTTTAGAAAGTGAAAATTGAGGGAGGCAGTTATACTAAATATTCATAAAAAAATTCTAAATATGGGGCACTCACTTTCATCCATTTCCATAAAAATATTCACCTTATCCCTAAAATTTCAGCTAGCCATTCTCATTCAAATAATGATTGTCAAATTGAAGATAAATGACTAAGATCAAGGCCAAGGTGAAGATTAAAATGTTTCCATCGATCCTCATGAGATGCAAAATAAATGGGCATCACACATCCTCAACACATCACCTTTTGCATTAGAGATTTGAAATATAAATGCAATATGAAGGACATTCATGATGAGCTAAGACATTGAAATGTAGCTACCTTTCCTTTGAACCTTGCTTCCAAATTTATTTAATAGCTATCACATATCACATTTGAGCCCTAGGCCTTGTGAATTGAAATAGTATTGTGAGTAAAACTTATGATGAGTTGAGAATATGTCATGCATCCCATTTTCATTTTAATTTTTTTTTCCATTAGCCCTTAGATATCACATTTCCATTATCAGCTCCATGATATTAAATAATGATGTATTGAAAGTGAGGGATGGGTGAGAGTCTGCCACTTTCCCATTGGAATATTCCTTTATCAAATGATCCTTGTATCGCACATCACATTTTTCCCATTTCCCCACAATATGAAATGTGTGATACACAGGAAGCATGTGATGAAACCATATTCAACCACCTATCACCTTGGATACATGTCACCAAATCACTCAATTGAAATTATGAAACAAAGGACCCACCATACATTTATCGCACATCACCTATTACTCAATGTTGCATAGTTCACAACAACAATGCGAATTACCCACACGATGAAATTAAAACATGTAATCTATCTTTTTCATGTCATACTCCACTACCATCGCTCATCATAAATATGACCCTGTCGATGCAAACACAAACTGTGATGTGAAGAACTTATACAATGACTATTAGATTATCTTCCCCTTCATTATAAATGTTGATCTTTGAACATCACACATCACATAACTAATTTTTGGTCAAGAATAGAAAAAGAAATGTAAAGAAGGAATACAATGCAACAAGGGATTGGCACATGTCCCTAGGTCTTAGGAGAGAAAATCCATCACACGTCACAATTAGGAAGCTAGCAACATAAAGGAAAAATTTGATGCAAAGGAAGCTAGCCATCTCTAGGTATTTGAATGAGTGATTGTTAAATAAAATAATATGCATGAATCAAACTTAGGAACCATGAAAAGCATAGTCTTGATTGGCAGAAAGAGAATTTTTGACAACCATGTCAGGGGCTAATGAAGTTCTGAGTAGTAACCAAAAGACCAACGACCTTCATACAACCAAATTTTATAGACTCAAACAAAGACATAAGAAAATAAGAGATAAATCTAGCACAAGCTCAAAAGGATGAACCCTAAACATAAGAAATAAAAACCCTAACCCAATCAAAACCATTAGAACATATAGAATTTTGAAAAGGATGACCCATAACTCAAAAAAAATTATAGGTTCCATCATCGACTCATGTTTGGGGATGTTTGTTCACCATGAACAAAGCAAGAATCGAGAAATCTCTTGGTCAAGTAGACCAAAATGTAGAGCAGCAGGACAAAACCTTGGACAAGGGTAGGAAAACAAAAGAAAAACAAAACCAAACATAAAGAAAACCTTATAAAAAGATAGACATGATGTTACAATGTGCATGGAAAATATACACACATTTAGCAAAAGTATGCCTTCAAAAGTGTGCATGCATTGGCAGTTAGAAAAGTTCTCTAGTCAGGTCTTGCAAGTAGTATGAATCTTCTCTATGTGTGATATTGATCAAATGAAGACCAAGCCATAGAGCATCAAACTTACCATGTTTTCCTTTATCTTAAACTTTTTAATTCCACATTAACACCATGCTCCCAATTCAAACTTTATAGAAGAAGATATTATATCATACAACCTCTTCACCTACAATTACATTTTCAAATTCCTCTATTATGCTTCCCTCCTTATTTCATCTAGTTCTGTCAGAGCATTATTTTTTTATTACATGTAACCTAGGATATCATCATCATATTCTTGGATAAAATTATATATCTAAAAAATGTTATTAGATGGCATCCTAGCCTCTAAACCATAAACCAAATCAAGGGTAAGTGCAAGAAGTTGAGTCCACTTCTAATGGAAGTGCCATTTTTTTAGGTTTAAAATACGTACCCATTCGCTTCTTAGAATAGGTACCCATTTTAAAGTGATTTCTCATTCGAAAAGGTTTGATAATCACAATCCATGTTTCTCATTTCGTTTTAGGCTTAGAAAAGATACGATAACCCAACCCTTAGCCTTGGACCTACAAGTACATGGTCATGACAATATCAAGAGAAAAAGCTATGTCAATATGGCTGATGATTTTTTTTTCATAATTATTTTATGAAATTAAACCCATTTTAGATGAGATTGTGTAGATTCTAAATATGTATTTATTTTTCCAATTGAATTATTTTTTCTATTTTTCAAATAATTTCTAATGAAATTGGTCCATAAACCTAAAATATCAGGTTTTTTGATTATTTTAATAAATTTTATTAAAATAATTTTTTGAAAAACAAATTGTACATGATCAATATTCAAAAAATTATTTTCAATTTGAAAAAAATAATTTATTTTTTTTGGTAAGTTTAGGTAAGCTTATGTGACGTACACATGCAATTTTCAAAACAACAATTACAGGTAATAAAAAATTAACAAAAAATAAAATTACACAAAAATATTGTGAACATTCTTTAATGCATTAGAGTTCATTTCCCAAAATGATTAAAAAATAACAATTATTTAGGTCAAAATATTGATGACGTACATATGCATGGTATAGTAAAAAAAAAGCGACTTTTCAATAGTGGTTTTTAGACATTCCTATTGAAAATCAGTTTGTGTCATTTGGGTATTAAAAAAAATACATATTTGGAAACTAGACTCTGAGTACTACATTTCATATTACTAATTTTGTTTAAGATTTAGTCTTTAAGTGCTTCAATTTTTAGGTCAATTTTGGCAAATTCTAAAAAATCAAGGAAAACACTTCCCCTTTTTGGCCAAAAGTTAGACTCAACTTCTTGCACACACCATCAAATGGAGAATATATTATTTCTTTATTGATGGTTACTCTATCAACCCAAAGGGCTTGTTTTTCTCAGTCACGCTTTTGATAATCTTCATCAAAGTCTTATTGCTAGATTCAACTTGTCTATTACCTTGGCGGTGATAAAGGGATGAGTAAGAAATTTGTATTCCATACTTATTGTAGAAACTTGTAAATTATTCTAATCTAAAACACATTGCATTATTTGATAAATCTTCTCTCACACACCAAATCTAATTATAATAATATTTATTATGAAATACACAACAACCTTGCTTGTGGCCTCCCTTGTAGGGATGGATTCCACCAATTTTGTAAAGTAATAAGTGGTTAACAAGATCCAAGCATATCCACCACTGGATTTCTTAGCAATTTCCCCTATAAAATTTATCCCCCAATGCTGAAATGGTTCTTGAACTATGATTGGTCTAAGAGGTAGGTTCCTCAAGAAATTTAATTTACTTGAAAACCTTTGGAAGGCATCACATGTCTTCACCAATCTCTATGCATCCTTAAATAAAGTAGGCCACAAAAAACCTACTCTTAACACTTTGTGTACAATAGTTTTGGCCATGTAGTGACCACCACAAACACCACAATTCATCTCTTTTAGAATCTCTAGGGCTTGTTCACCATTTACACATTTTAGTAGTGCACCATCCATGTTTCTCCACCACAACTAATTGTCAATAATGACATAATTTATGGATTGTAACTTCAATGTCCTTTCCTAGTCATCATTCATCCACTCAGGGCATGCCATATTCTACAAGTACTATGCAATATTCTTATACTAGAACCTAAAGTTTCCATGTCATGTATAGAAGACACATCAACAAAATCAACATTATTCACTAGATTTACTTCTAGGTTAGTTTCGGCCATCATTTTGGCTAACCCCTATCCTCTCTCCAACTTAGTAATTTGAACATCAATGTTGAATTCCTAAATTTAGTTGATCCATCTATATCTCCTTCCTATGACCTCTTGTTCTGAGAAGATGTCTTTCACAATAGCAATAGATACATAAGCAATGACTATTGCACCAACCAAACATGTTCTAATTTTATTTACTACTTTTACCAATACACAATCTTGCTTTTCAATCATATCATATTTCAATTCAACTTCTTGTAATGACCTACTAAAGAATATAATAGGCTGATCATATCCATCTTCATTTTTCTACAACAGTACTACAATAACTGTGTGGAAAGAAGCAAAAGAGAAAATTTGAAATGGTTTTGAAAATTCTGGGGACTTCAAAACTAGGGATTCTTTAATGGCTTGTTTTGTGTCCTTGAAATATTTTCTCGATTCCTCACTCTAGGCCATCTTCTCTCCTTTCTTCAACATTTTTGAGATTGGCCTAGTAATCTCTACAAAGTTTGTTAAAAATCTTCTCAAAAAGTTGATTTTCCTAAAAAAATGATTGTATGCCTTTCACACTCTTTGGCTAAGGAATCTTGTCAATAGAAGCCACCCTCTTTGGGTCTATCCTTACTCCCTCGTTGGACACTATATGCCTCGGTATTTTTCCTTCTATAACTTTAAAGGAATATTTCTTGGGATTGAGAGATATCCCATATTCTAATGCTCTGAAAAATATATTTTCAAGGTGCATATAGTGATCTTCCTCTTTCCTAGAATATGAAGTAAGTTCATCTTGATATGTTGAAATAAAAATATCAATGAATTCAAAAAAATCTGCATCCATAGCTCATTGAAATTTTTCTGCTAGCATTAGTCAAGCCAAAAGGAATTCTAAAATATACATGTGCCCCAAGGAGTTGTAAATGCAATGTTGTACTACTCTCAATCCTAAAATTTTACTTGGTTATACCCAAAAAAACTATCCATCATAGACAACAATTCATAGCCAATCGCCTTCTATAGCATTGCTTCCATATTTGGTAGTGGATAGTTATCCTTCAAATGATGATATATTCAAATTTCTAAAATCCAAGCAAAACCTTATATCACCATTAGGAATTTTTTTAGTCTTGAGTTGAATCACTCCTTTTCCAAAAACTATCTCTTTTCCATCAACCACCTTAACAAATGCTCCAAAATCAATTTCTTGACTTTCATATTGGTCTATACATTGTAGGAACTTCAATATGTCCTCATCATCATTGAACACATTCCAATTTTGAATTTTTTCAGGGATTGTATGCCTTGTTTGCACCTCAACCTTTGATATGCTCACAAAATTTATATCATATAGACTCAATGCTATTTTTGTAAGTAGATCCGCTATAAAATTATTACTCTTTTCTATATAATCAATGCCAAAAGCATCAAACTTCTCTATTGAGTCCCAAACAACATTATTGTACTATTTCAATATATTATTTATTGATACAAACCTAGACCTAACTTGGGACACAATTAGCTTTGAATCACCTAAGACTCTCATCTTATTTATTACACGTCTTTTGCAATTCTTAATCCCAATAGTAAAGCTTCATACTTAGCAAAATTACTTCTACAAAAAAATAACAATGAGAATGAAAACTTGAAATTTTTACTAGTTGGTGAGATAAATATAACCCCTGCACAAAACCCTTCTTTTGAACAAGCACCACCAAAGTACATGGTCCACAAATCATCTTTATCAAATTTATCTCTTACCTCCCTGTCAATGGTTGTAGGTTTCTTGCCTTCTTCTTGAAATTACATAACCTTGAAGTTATCAAAGTCCACATCAACAAAATGAATATTCTCCTCAATTTTATTCTCCTCAATAATATATGTAGCTCTAGGCTCCATATGAAGTTTAACATCCTTGCCATCAATAGGGATAGTAGAAAATGACATATTAAATTGCATATTTCCTCAAATGGATGTAAAATGACATAGTAGCAAAGGAAGCTAGCCATATCTAGGTATTTGAATGAGTGATTGTTAAATAAATTCATATGCATAAATCAAAATTAGGAATGATGAAAAGCGTAGTCTCGATTGCCAGAAAGAGAAGTTTTGACAACCACGTTGGTGGCTAATGAAGTTCTTAGTACTGACCAAAAGACCAACGACCTTCATACTTAGACAAATTTTATAGACTCAAACAAAGACATAGGAAAATAAAAGATAAATTTGGAACAATCTCGAGTAGTGAGAATGAAGTAAGGGACCTCTCAAAGTACACAAATAATGTCACAAGTTATAACTAGACCGACCAGAAATCAACTCAACAAATCAATAAAAAAAAAGACCAAAAGACCAAGGCATTCATTTAGTTGGGTTTTTGTAGGGTTTTAGCTAGAAAAGATGAACCCTAAACATAAGAAATGAAAACCCTGGCTCACTCAAAACCATTAGAACATACAAAAATTTTAAAAGCATGACCCATAACTCAGAAAATTTTATAGGTTCCATCATCGAATCATGTTTGGGGATGTATGTTCACCATGAACAAAGAAAGAATCCAAAAATATTTTGGTCAACTAGACCAAAATGTAGAGTAGTAGGACAAAACCCTAGACAAAGGTAGGAAAACAAAAACCAAACAAAACCAAACATAAAACAAACATTATAAAAAGATATACATGATGTTATAATACGCTTGGAAAATATACATACTTTTAGGAAAAGTATTCCTTCAAAATTTGTGCATGCACTGGTATTTTAAAAGTTATTTTAAAAGTTTCTCTAGTTAGGTCTTGCAAGTTGTATGAATCTTCTCCATGTGTGCTATTGATCAAATAAGGATAGATCCATAGAGCATAAAACTTACCATGTTTTCGTTTATCTTGAGCTTTTGAATTCCACATTAACACCATGCTCCAAATTTCAAACTTTATAGAAGAAGATATTATGTCATACAACCTCTTCACCTGCAAATGCATTTTCAAATTCCTTTATTAGGCTTCCCTCCTTATTTCATCTAGTTTTGTCAAATCATTATTTTTTTACTACATGTCATCTGGGATATCATCGTCATATTCTTGGATAAACTTATATACCTAAAGAAATTTATTAGATGGCATCCTAGCCTCTAAACCATACACCAAATCAGATGGAGATTGTCCCATTTCTTTCTCGATGGTTACTCTATCAACCCAAAGGGCTTGTTTTAGTTTTGAGTCTCAAGCCTTCTTGTTTTTCTCAATCACCCTTTTGATAATCTTCATCAAACTCCTATAGCTAGATTCATCGTGTCCATTACCTTGAGGGTGATAAAGGGATGAGTAATACATTTGTATTCCATACTTATTGTAGAAACTTGTAAATTCTTCTAATTTGAAACACATAGCATTAATTGATAAATCTTCTCTCACACACCAAATCTGATTAGAATATTATTTATTATGAAACCCACAACACCCTTGCTTGTGGCCTCCCTTGTAGGGATGGATTATACCAATTTTGTAAATTAATCAGTGGTTAACAAGATCCAAGCATATCGAACACTAGATTTCTTAGTAATTTCCCCTATAAAATTGATCCCCCAAAGCTGAACTGGTTCTTGAACTATGATTGGTCTGAGAGGTAGGTTCCTCAAGAAATTTAATTTACCTGAAAAAATTTGGAAAGAATCAAACTTCTAAACCTATCTCTATGCATCCTTAAATAAAGTAGGCCACCAAAACCCTACTCTTAACACTTTGTTTACAATATGTTTGGCCATGTAGTGAACACCACAAACACCATAATGCATCTCTTTTAGAATCTCTAGGGCTTGTTCACCATTTACACATTTTAGCAGTGTGCCATCCATGTTTCTCCACCACAACTAATTATCAATAATGAAATAATTTATGGATTTTAACTTCAATGTCCTTTCCTGGTCATCATTCATTCACTCAGGGCATGCCATATTCTACAAGTACTACACAATATTCTTATACTGGAACCTAAAGTTTCCATGTCATGTATACGAGACACATCAACAAAATCAACATTATTCACTAAATTTACTTCTAGGTTAGTTTCAACCATCATTTTGGCTAACCGCTATCCTCTCACCAACTTAGTGATTTGAAAATCAACGTTGAATTCCTAAATTTGGTTGATCCATCTACATCTCCTTCCTATGAAATCTTGTTGTGAGAAGATGTCTTTTACAACAATGATAGTTACATATGCAATGACTGTTGCACCAACCAAATATGTTCTAAATTTTTTAACCACTTTTAGCAATACAAAATCTTTCTTTTCAGTCATATCATATTTCAATTCAACTTCTTGTAATGACCTACTAAAGAATATAATAGGTTGCTCATATCCATCTTCATTTTCCTACAATAATACTACAATAACTGTGTGGAAATAAGCAAAAGAGAAAATTTGAAATGGTTTTGAAAAGTCTGGGGACTTCAAAACTAGGGCTTCTTTAATGGCTTGTTTTGTGTCCTTGAAATATTTGCTCGATTCCTCACTCTAGGCTATCTTCTCTCCTTTCTTCAACATTTTTGATATTGGCCTAGTAATCTCTACAAATTTTGTTACAAATCTTCTCAAAAAGTTGATTTTCCTAAAAAATGATTGTACTCCTTTCATATTATTTAGCTAAGGAATCTTGTCAATGGAAGCCACCCTCTTTGGGTCTATCCTTACTCCCTCTTTGGACACTATATTCCTCAGTTATTTTCCTTCTATAAATCTAAAGGAACATTTCTTGGGATTGAGAGACATCCCATATTCTAATACTATGAAAAATATATTTTCAAGGTACATATAGTGATCTTCCTCTTTATTAGAATATGAAGTAAGGTCATCTTGATATATTGCCATAAAAATATCAACGATGTCAGAAAAATATGCATCCATAGCTCATTGAAATTTTGTGCTAGCATTATTCAGCCAAAAGGAATTCTAAAATATACATGTGCCCCAAGGAGTTGTAAATGCAATATTGTAATGCTCTGAATCCTTAATTTTTACTTGGTTATACCTAAAAAAACCATACATCATAGACAACAATTCATAGCCAGTCACCTTCTATAGCATTGCTTCCACATTTGGTAGTGGATAGTTATCCTTTAATAATGATATATTCAAATTTCTAAAATCCAAGCAAAACCTTATATCACCATTAGGAATTTTTTTGATTCTTGACTTGAATCACTCATTTTCCAAACATTGTCTCTTTTCCATCAACCACCTCAACAAATGCTCCAAAATCAATTTCTTGAATTTCATATTAGTCTATACATTGTAGGAACTTCATTATGTCCTCATTATCATTGAACACTTGCCAATTTTGAATTTTTTCAGGGATGATAGGCCTTGTTTGCACCTCAACCTTTGAGATGCTCACAAAATTTATATCATATAGACTCAATTCTATGTTTGTAAGTAGATGCTCTATACAATTCCTACTCCTTTCTATCTAATCAATGCCAAAATCATCAAACTTCTCTATTGAGTCCCAAACAACATTCTTGTACTATTTCAATATCTTATTTTTTGATACAAACCTAGACCTAACTTGGGACACAATTAGCTCTGAATCACTGAAGACTCTCATCTTCTTTATTACACGTATTTTTCAATTCTCAATCCCAATAGTAAAGCTTCATACTTAGCTACATTAATTTTACAAACGAATAACAATGACAATGAAAACCTAAAATTTTTACCAGTTGGTGAGATAAATATAACCCCTTCACCAAACCCTTCTTTTGAACAAGCACCACCAAAGTACATGGTCAACAAATCATCTTTATCAACTTTCTCATTTATCTCCCTCTCAATGGGTGCAGGTTTCTTGCCTTCTTCTTGAAATTTCACAACCTTGAACTTATCAATGTCCACATCAAAAAAATGAATATTCTCCTTAATTTCATTCTCCTCAGTAATATATGTAGCTCTGGACTCCCTATGAAGTTTAACATCCTTTCCATCAATAGGGATAGTAGAAAATGACATATTAAATTGCATATTTCCTCAAATGGATGTAAAATGACATAGTAGCAAAGGAAGCTATCCATCTCTAGGTATTGGAAAGAGTGATTGTTAAATAAAATCATATGCATGAATCAAACTTAGGAATGATGAAAAGCATAGTCTCAATTCACAGAAAGAGAAGTTTTGACAACCATGTTGGTGGCCAATGAAGTTTTGAGTATTGAACAAAAGACCAACAACCTTCATACTTAGCCAATTTTTATAGACTCAAAGAAAGACATTGGAAAATAAAAGATAAATTTGGAAAAATCTCAAGTAGTGAGAATGAAGCAAGGGACTGGTCAAAGCATGCAAATAATGACACAAGTTATAAATAGACCGACCAGCAATCAACTCAAAAGATCAATAAAAAAATAGAGCAAAAGACCAAGGCATTCATTTATTTGGGTTTTTGTAGGGTTTTAGCTAGAAAATATGAACCCTAAACATAAGAAATAAAAACCCTGGCCCACTCAAAACCATTAGGACATACAATTTTTTTGAAAAGCATGACCCATAACTCAGAAAATTTTATAGGTTCCATCATCGACTCATGTTTGGGGATGTTTGTTAACCATGAACAGAGCAAGAATCTAGAAATATCTTGGTTGATTAGACCAAAACATAGATTAGTAGGACAAAACCTTGGACAAGGGTGGGAAAAAAAAAACCGAACAAAACTAAACATAAAGCTCAAACATTATAAAAATATATACATGATGTTACAATGTGCTTAGAAAATATACATACTTTTAAGAAAAGTATTCCTGAAAAATTTGTGCATGCACTGGTAGTTTAAAAATTTCACTAGTTAGGTCTTGCAAGTAGTATACATCTTCTCAATGTGTGTTATTGATCAAATAAGGATAGATCCATAGAGCATAAAACTTACCATGCTTTCCTTTATCTTGAGCTTTTGAATTCCACATTAACACCATTCTCCAAATTTCAAAATTTATAGAAGAAGATATTATGTCATACAACCTATTCACCTACAAACTCATTTTCAAATTCCTCTATTATGCTTCCCTCCTTATTTCATCCAGTTTTGTCAAATCATTATTTTTTTGCTACATGGAAGCTAGGATATCATCATCATATCGTTGGATAAAATTATATACCTAAAGTAGGTTATTAGATGGAATCCTAGCCACTAAACCATAAAACCAAATTAGATGGAGACTGTCACATTTATTTCTCGATTGTTACTCTATCAACCCAAAGGGCTTGTTTTACTTTTGAGTCTCAAGCCTTCTTGTTTTTCTCAATCACCCTTTTGATAATATTCATCAAACTCCTATAGCTAGATTCAACTTTTCTATTACCTTGAGGGTGATAAAGGGATGAGTAAGACATTTTTATTCCATACTTATTGTAGAAGCTTGTAAATTCTTCTAATTTGAAACACATAGCATTATTTGATACAATCTTCTCTCACACACAAAATGTAATTAGAATATTATTCATTATGAAATCCACAACAAACTTGCTTGTGGCATCCCTTGTAGGGATGGATTCAACCAAATTTGTAAAGTAATCAGTGGCTACCAAGATTCAAGCATATCCACAACTAGATTTTTCATTAATTTCCTCTATAAAATTGATCCCCCATTTCTGAAATGGTTCTTTGACTATGAATTGTTTGAGAGGTAGGTTCCTTAAGAAATTTAATTTAATTGAAAACCTTTGGAAAGCATCACATGTCTTCACCAATCTCTATGCATCCTTAAATAATGTAGGCCACCAAAACCCTACTCTTAACACTTTTTGTACAATAGTTTTGGCCATGTAGAGACCACCAAAAGCACCATAATGCATCTCTTTTAGAATCTCTAGGGCTTGTTCACCATTTACACATTTTACTAGTGCACCATCCATGTTTCTCATCCACAACTCATTTTCAATAATGACATAATTTATGGATTGTAACTTCAATATCATTTCTTGGTTTTCATTCATCCACTCAAGGCATGCATATTCTACATGTAATGCACAATATTCTTATACTAGAACCTAAACTTTCCATGTCATGTATAGGACACACATCAACAAAATCAAAATTATTCACTAGATTTACTTCTAGGTTAATTTTGGCCATCAATTTGGATAACCCCTATCCTCTCACCTATTTAGTGATTTGAACATCAATGTTGAATTCCTAAATTTGGTTGACCCATCTACATCTCCTTCTTGTGACCTCTTGTTGTGAGAATATTTCTTGTACAACAATGATAGGTACATATGCAATGACTATTGCACCAACCATATATGTTCTAAATTTGTTTTACTAGTTTTACCACTGCCTAAGCCTACTTTTCAATCATATCATCTTTCAATTAAACTACCTATAATGACCTACTAAGGAATATAATAGGTTTCTCATATCCATCTTCATTTTTCTACAACAGTACTACAACAACTATGTGGAAAGAAGAACAAAAGAAAAGTTGAAATGGTTTTGAAAAGTTTGGGAACTTCAAAACTGGGGATTCTTTAATAGCTTGTTTTGTGTCCTTGAAATATTTACTTGATTCCTCACTCTAGGCTATCTTCTCTCCTTTCTTTAATATTTTTGAGATTGGCCTAGTAATCCCTGCAAATTTTTTCACAAATCTTCACAAAAAGTTGATTTTCCCAAAAAATGATTGTATACCTTTCACACTCTTTGGTTGAGGAATCTTTTTAATGGAAGCCACCCTCTCTAGGTATATCCTTACTCCCTCTTTGGATATTATATGCCCCAACAATTTTCCTTTTGTAAATTTAAAGGCACCTTCTTGGGATTGAGAGATATCCCATATTCTAATGCTTTAAAAAATATCTTTTCAAGGTGCATATAGTGATCTTCCTCTTTCTTAGAATATGAAGTAAGTCATCTTGATATACTTCCATAAAAATATCAATTAATTCAGATACACATGCATCCATAGCTCATTGAAATTTTGCGCTAGCATTAGTCAGGAAAAAAATACTTTTGAAATATACATGTTCCCCAAGGAGCTGTAAATGAAATATTCTACTACTCTAACTACTTAAATTTTACTTGGTTATACCCAAAAAAACCATCCATCATAGACAAAAATTCATAGCTAGTCACCTTTTGTAGCATTGCTTCCATATTTAGTAGTGGATAGTTATCCTTTAATGATGATATATTCAAATTTATAAAATCCATGCAAAACTTGATATCACCATTGTTTTTTCTAACACACACCAGATTTGACACCCAAGTAGAATGCATGATGGGCTTTATAATCCCACAATATCTTAATTTTATTAACTCTACATACATTTTAGGTGCCAAAGTTGAGGTGATTGGTCTTTGATTTTTCTTGAAGGGCATTGTATTTGTTTTTAGAGGTATCTCATGTTGAAACAAATCCTCTCTATATGCATTCAAGCCATCATAAGACAAGGAAAATGTTAGAGTAAAGGTCTTAACTTAATTATGTTGATTAAGTTACCTTTATTCCCTTCTTAAGATTTCACGTTAGTTTGCATAAAGTGACATTTAATAATTATATTAATTATTAAATGTTTTCCTATTAGGGCTTCTATTAGGGTTTCTATTAGGGTTTGCATGATCTCCTTTTTATAAGGATTGATCCCATTGTATTTCATATCAATTCATTCTCTCATTCTCTCTGATATATACATTTTCAGTTTTCAGAGAACCCTTGCTTGTTTGTCTCCATCTCTTCTTTTGTGACAGGTTATTTGCATGTAGATGATCTTTGGGGTTTGTGAAGTTGTATTTTCTCAACTCCTACATGGTATCAAAGCTCCACACCTGCTGCATCCTGTTCTTGTTTTGAAGATTTTTGGAGCTTCAAGGGTTTGGGGCTTGTTTTCTTGATCCAGGGCATACCTACAATTTTGAAGCATTTTAAGCTCAAACAGACCTCGCTATTGCATCCGCAGCGATCCAAAACCCCTAAATCGACTATTCACTCGTCCATTTTAGACAAAGTCGATATTTGAAGCAATTTTTTTTTTGCGATCGTTGCCCTGGTAAATTTTATTTTTCTAAAAAAAAATTCCACTGTTTTGGAAAAATTAGTCAAATTTTTTTATTTCAAAAACATTTGTTAATGAAGTTTTGTTTTGATTTTTATTAGAAAAATTAGAAAAAAAAAATAAAAATTCATAAGCCTTTTAAAGGCTTGCTCAGGCCTGCGGATCCCTGCGCAGGTAGGGACGGTACCCAAGGGTACCGCCGCCTGTCCTTACGGCAAGCGGTGGCCCCTTGGGTGTTGCCCCCCACCCTACAGTGGCCAGTACCGCATGGGTACCGCCCTGCCACATTGGCAGGGGGCGGCCCCATGCGGAACCCGCCCTTTCTTTTTAAAAAAAAAAAAATTACAAAAAAAACGTGTGTATTTTTTAATGATTTTTTATAAAAAAATCAAAATCTTTTTTTTTATTGTTTTTTTTATATAAATAAACAATTGTTTTTAAAATAAGTCCAATCGCACTTTTACGGTGATGGCTGTTTGGCCATCAAATTTAACCCAGTATTTTTGCTGCGACAGCCATATGATCGCCAAATTTAACCTAGCGCTGGTTTTTTCCCTCTTTGGAGCTGATTTATTCTGGAGACCGTAACTTGGGCATACGATATCATTTTTTGGCAAACAAGATATCGTCAGAAAGCTGGTTTTCTCATCTTTCTAGTGGTGTGGGTCTCATCACATCTTTTTTCTGTTGGTGCATTCTACAGCCAGTTGAAAACAAAGGAGCTATTTTCAGTCTCAAGCTCATAACTTTTGATCAGTTTCTCTGTTTTTCACAATCTTAGCGGTGTTGGAACCATATTTCAGAGCTCTTCAGTTTCATCCATGCCATTTTTACAGATTTCACTCCAAGTATATTTTATTCAGTTATTTTTGTTTTCACACTCTGGTGGATTACCTAGACATATTTGCTCTTGGAAACTTTTTGTTCGCATGGGATGCTTTGTTTTTGGCTGTTCTTCATGTATTTCTAGCATTTTGTCCTTTGAGGGAAATTTTGAGTATCATTTATAAGCTATCTTTTATGTAAACGCATTGAGATAAAGTGCCACATTATTGTACATGCATCTCTTTGGGGATTTTGCACATAAGGTTGTCCCATATTTTGTACTCGCACTGTTATTATAAAGGGCCATGAGGGGTTGTGTAGTTTTCCTTTGTTTTTCCATCACATCTTTGTTTGGTGAGTGTCCCTCCATGACGACAATGAATCCATACCATTGGGGGTTGTGTAGTTTGCCTTTGTTTCCATCACACCTTTGTCTGGTGAGTGTCCCTCCACGATGACAATGGATCCATATGATTCCAGCCTCATGCATGTGTGCTTTGTTTTGCACACCACTTTTTTAGTTGCAGGTGCTATCTTGCGCACTTTCAAATGATATTTCTTCTCCTTCATGCACTACAGAGTGTTACACAACATTTCAATGGATCTATTAGGCTCTCCCAGTTCAGCATTATGGGGGGGTTATTATATTGTTCGTGCTAATTCTTCCTTGGTTTCGCCTTGGAAGGGATCTTCCATCTTCACCGGAGGTTCTTCAGTACCATAGCAGTCATCTTTTGACAGTTGTTTGCAGCTTCTTCTACTTCAGTGATGTTCTTCTTCTTGGCTTTCTGCATCTCTTTTTGGAGTAGAGCTTTTTCCCATGAGGTTTTCTCTATTTCTCCATTTTATAGAGATTTGGTTGTATTTGGGTACCTGATCTGGCCTAGTTGTCGGGACCCATGTTTTCCTTCTTGCATTTGTTTGTAGCTGCATTATTGCTCATCTTAAGGGGGGGTGTTAGAGTAAAGGTCTTAACTTAATTATGTTGATTAAGTTACCTTTATTCCCTTCTTAATATTTCACGTTAGTTTGCATAAAGTGACATTTAATAATTATATTAATTATTAAATGTTTTCCTATTAGGGCTTCTATTAGGGTTTTTCCTATTAGGGTTTTATTAGGGTTTGCATGATCTCCTTTTTATAAGGATTGATCCCATTGTATTTCATATCAATTCATTCTCTCATTCTCTCTGATATATACATTTTCAGTTTTCAGAGAACCCTTGCTTGTTTGTCTCCATCTCTTCTTTTATGACAGGTTATTTGCATGCAAGTGATCTTTGAGGTTTGTGAAGTTGTATTTTCTCAACTCCTACAGAAAATTCATGCCTATAATTTCTCATCAAAGCAATAAGGATCACTTTGTAATGGGGCTTCATTTTCTCCCCCATATAGAATTTCTTTGGAGCATTTTCAATACCCAAATTTATTTCTTCAAGGTCGTCCTAGTGGGTGGAATTCTTCTTAACAATGCTTTTATCAAGATCAACAAAAACCCTTTCCAAAGCCATTAAACCATTAGGAATTTTGTTAGTCTTGAGTTGAATCACCTCAGTCTCTTTTCCATCAACCACCTCAACAAGTGCTCCAAAATCAATTTCCTAACTTTAATATTGGTCTATACATTGTAGAAACTTCAATATGTCCTCATCATCATTGAAAAATTTCCAATTTTAAATTTTGTCAGGAATGGTAGGCCTTGTTTGCACCTCATCCTTTGAGATGCTCATAAAATTTATATTATTTGGACTCAATGCTATTTTTGTAAGAAGATCTGCCACAAAATTGTTACTCCTTTCTATCTAATCAATGCTAAGAGAATCAAACTTCTCTATTGAGTCCCAAAAAAAATTCTTGTACTACTTCACTCTCTTATTCTTTGATACAAACTTGGACCTAACTTGGAACACAATTAGCTCTGAATCACCTTAGACTCTCATCTTCTTTATTACATGTTTTTTGTAATTATTAATCCCAATAGTAAAGCTTCTTACTCAGCTACATTACTTGTACAAACAAGTTTTATGACTTGGTGAGATAAACATAACCCCTGCACTAGACCCTTATTTTGAACAAGGACCATCAAAGTGAATGGTCCAAAAATCATCTTTATCAACTTTCTCTTTTACCTCCCTATACATGGGTGCAGGTTTCTTGTCTTCTTCTTCTTGAAATTCCACAACCCTAAAGTTATCAATGTCCACATTGACAAAATGAATATTCTCCTCAAGTTCATTCTCCTCAATAATATATGCAGCTTTGGGCTCCCTATGAATTTTAACATCCCTTCCATCAATAGGGATAATATAAAATGACATATCACATTGCATATTTCTTCTAATGGATGTAAACCACTTTTTGGATAAAAGCATTCCATAAGTAGGAGAAAGTCTACCACAATTATACTCATCACAAATTATTTCTTTAGAGATGTTGCCAATCTATAAGGTACCTTTGTTATGACCCCTATGACTTACACTTCTCTAGAATCCATTGCATTAATTTTTTCATAAGTCTTGGTGAATTTCAACCCTAATGCTTACACAATTTTAACTAGCATAATATTAGAGGATGGTCCTGAGTCAATCATACAATCCTTTAGTATTTTTTAATCAATGATCAAATTTATGTAGAAAGGATCCATCTGATTATGGCAGATAGTGAGTGTAGCACCCAAGAATACTTGAGGATCATTAGCGTTATTTTCTTCGACTCATCTGATCTTTACCTTACTCATTCTAGTTTAAGCATTCACCCTTTTTTCATTGCAAGTTTTAGGTACACCATTTATAAAAGCTATTTCCTTATTTTTGTGTTCTTCAATCCTCATCATCTCAAGGAGTGGGACTGATACCTTCACTTGTGATAACAATTTGAACATGTCAACTAGGGTATATTTGGGTACATCATATGTTACTGCAAGGCTATCTTCAAGTTTTCCTTTATTCACATCTGATGTTCGTTCTCCTTTAATCACATTCATTTTCTTCTCTTCAACAGTTTTAAACTTTTGAAGTTTATTTGGAGTTGATGTAGAAACCACTAGCTCATCAATATGTGCTTCACTAGATTTCATTCCCCATTTTTTAGTATTTTTTACTTTCAATTCCTCCTTCTTACTTTCTTGACACTCCTTTTTATCCTTGATTTGTTCCTTAATGAACACACTGTGAGCTTTACCTTGATCATTGTTCACAATTCTATTTCTTAAATGGTATTTTCTCTTGAATAGAGCAATAGAAATAGCAGTCAATTCATTAATTTCCTCATTTTGTGGCTTCCTCAAAGTAACATCAACTTCTTTAGTCTCAAGAGTATTCACAACATAATATTCTTTTTCATCTTCCTTAGAAAACATGTTTTGTTGATATGCACTTGCAATGTATCTTTAATTATCAACATCAACCTCATTCTTCTCTTCATCAAAAGAGCATTCCCCATTAGAAAATAACATATTGATTTCCCCATATTGTTCATGAGGCAAGTCACAATCACCACATGTATTTGGTCTTCCTCTAAAAAATTTTCTAATACACATTGATGTGGTGAATGGGGTGGCTGGCATGCTACATGCCATAGAATATCATCCATTAAATTCATAGAATTCTTCTTCAATGGGTTAGGTGGTTCTTTATTCTACATTTTTTTGTAATTATTAAAGATAGGCTTACCATTATGCCAGTTTGTGTTGTTTGGTTGAACATTTAATTTTGGAAACCTCTCATTTCTTTGGAGATTTGATTTCTCATTTATCAAACCCTTTCATGCCTAGACATTTTATAGTTCAATTCCTTTAGTGCATCCATCATATTATCCATCTTATCCTCTTGTTTTGTTGTCTTCTCACGACCTTTGGGGTTTTTTAAGAGTTTGACATCTTCTCTTCTTCCACTTTCCTTGAGTCTCTTCTATTGCTTTCAATGTGCAAAGTAATTTTAAAAGAATCTCTCAAATTATAGAGATTTTTGTCTCTCAAATAATACATCTTTTTTGAATCAAATGCATTGAAATATAGAACAAGATAAACCTAATCATTTGGTCTCAACTCAATAGGAATTTTGAGCATTACCTTTTGAAACCTTTTATTGAAATCAGAAACCATTTCATTATGTCCTTTAGTAATGTTGTTAAACTCATTCAACATAAACTAGGGGTTTGTTATGTCCCCATACTACTACCTGAAAACCCTTTTGAACTCTTCCCAAGACCCAATATTAGCCTTTGGTAGACCTCTATACCAATCTCTAGCATCCTCAACCAATGATTGCATAAATAATTTCATCACAACATCCTCATCTTCAACCTCATAATCATATAAGAAATTCAAAAAAGCCCTTAGATGATCTTCACTGAAAAAAGCAATATTTCCAATAAATTTAGTTAACACACTTCTGATATCATTGGCGATGGGGTTTGGATAACCAAGAATCCTATCAAAAAATAGTTTCCTATACCTTTCTAACTATAATGGCCTTTTATGAAACTAATTATCTTGATTGTTAAGCTACCTACTGGTACCACTTCCTCCTGAATCTTGATTTCCTTTTCTCATATTATGGCCTCCAAACTAAGTGTGAGTATGCTTTATTTTATTTATATTTTTTATTTGGGAACATGGAATAGATTGATATATATGAGATGAGGTATTTATGTCAATTTTTGGTACTAATAAAGATGAATAAGGTGGTGGTTTTTGGTGCAGGGGCACTCACAGGTCTATTGTGCCTCCAATGGTTCAAAATTGGAATTTTGTGTTGGTTTGTGTTGTTTTCATGTAATAAGGTCTTTCTATACAATTTCATGTCATTTGGAGTCTAATTTACATCATTAGGTACAAGGTAGTGTGCAAATGCAAAAAATGTCAATGTTGCATAATGTTGTCAAGCAACTTTTTTTTATGACAAATGGACATAATGATGTTTTGTTAGTCCATAATTTGAAATTTGGTTAGTAACAATTGGGAAGTAGTTTTAAATGTTTTAAAAAGCCTTGTATCATCGAAGGGGATGTTGGTTGATGAAGTTTTGGAGTTGAAGCAATAAAATACTTCTATTTTCTGAAATTTTCAATGTTTTCTGCTGCTATCTAGTGTGGTATGGATCCGTACGACACCATACTAGTTTGAAATCAATTGGAGATGAAATTTCATTGAATCTACTTTATTTTTATTTTGTTTTCATTTGATTTCGTTCAAAATTGAGGAATTTGTGTTGATTTCTCTCTAGACTGGTTGAAACCCTAGGTAGGGTAACCAATGAATAATAAAAATGTTTAATTCTCCATTACACCAGTATAAACTCTTAAAAATTGGTGGAATGGATTGTTTTGGCATGTATTTTAAGGTTCCAAGGTTGCAGAGGTAGGAGAGGGATTTTTTCATGTGTGGAGATGCTTGAAGGTTTGATATCTTTATGTATTAGACCTAGAATACACTAGAGACTTGGGGAATTTGTTGTAAGGCTATTGTAGGGTGATCTATAAGGAGGGAGAAATGTATTAAGGCCATGAGTGATGTGTTGGAAGTGATGGAATAGGAGAAAAGACCCTAGATCCCAAAGATCCAAGTGCTACCAAGCCTAATTGCCCAATTAGGCCTAGTAAGGAGGACAAATAGTTTTTTGAACCCTTCTGTACAAAGAAACCCTACCTCATTTTTTGATATATTCAATAATGGAAAAGGGTATCCTAAATTGGTCTCCATTTATGTAGTACAATTCTTTCAATAAATATATGTCCAAAAAGGTTTTTGTGAAAGGCTACTAGGAACAATGATGATTTGTGAAGGAAAGCACATTGATTGATGATTAAGGGTTCTCAAGAGTGGTTTTTTGAGTGTGTTAGAATATTGTACATCCCTAATTTGCATCAGTTTCTAAGAGTGAGAAATATAAAAATTCCCAATGGAGGACTTCAAGGATTTAATATTTCTTTGCATTTCAGCATTTGCAACTAATATATGTATTCTTTCTAATTCCTTTTGTAACTCCTCATTCTCCTTCTTCAATTTAGGATAGAATGAGTCATATTACCTAGATTTAGGAATTTTTTAAGAAGATCCTCCCTCATCAATGTTTATTCCTTTTAAATCTTAATTTCCTTTGTCACTAGGCTGGGAAGAGACATTAGAGGTAGAATTTCCTATGATAGAAGTAGTAACAATAGAGCTAATCAAGGTAATTGTGTGAGTATTATTTAGTGGAGCACTCACAATATTACTACCAAGTATCTAGGTAATCACTAGGCCAATGGATGCAATCAAAACATTTTTAGGTTCCTCTTGGCTTAACAACTTCATTTTTTTTAATTCCCTCTTCAACATATCCCTCTCAAATTTTATATTTAATCTTCTCCTCTATTTTCTTAGCCCTTTTTATTATCAACTCCTTAAAACCTCTGAGTTTCACTTTGTAACTCATCTATCTCATTCATTAACTCCTCTTCATTGGGAAAATCAATATCTAAATTAGAATTTTCTAAAGCATTGTTCAAAAGATTTGAGGCATTCATACAAAAATAAGGAGTAGGGGTTTTACTAATAGGACCACCAAGAAGATGATGATGGAAAGGATTAGGTGTTCCAGATGCTCTAGGATTTAACCTCCTGGATGCCAACTTGGCATCAAAATTGGACTCCCAAAATTTCTCTTTCTGTGATTTCTTATTTCCCAAAATATTTAAACGGGCTTGCTCTCCTTCAATAAGTTCATTTAAAATTGCATTCTTCTCATTTGTAGTAGACATAAAAAATTCATATGATTCTTGCAAATTATCATCACCACTAGCAAGAGATAATATACATCCTAATGGAGGAGGAGTAATTAACTTAATAGTATCTACAATCTTCTTCCACGATTGTCAAGTGTTCTATGGCAATTGACCTTCCAACTTTTTCTCTAGATGTTTCTTCATATGCAATTTGGTTCCTTTCATCTTTTTGCAACTTCCTTCTTCTCTTTCCTCTTATTTCTAAAAAATAATCTTGGCACCAACATAGGAGACTCAAAACTATATTCTCATTAAAGTATTTAACCTATTCTTTGAATAAGAGACTTAATAAAAAACATACATCCACTAACACAACTATGGAGAAAAATTGAAACATCCTTGATTTGTTTTGTTGGTTTTCCAAATCAAAAGATCAAATGAATCCTAAAGACTAGCCAGTTTCTTATATTCAGACTCAAATATGGATTTGGCCAAATGACAAGAAATGAGATTTAAACACATTTCCCCTTCACTTCAGGCTCTCTAGGACCTAGGGGGTGATCCTTTAGCAACATCTAAAGATTCGAACATATAATTAATGGGATATTGCTTAATAGATAGTTTTCTCACAAAATTATGCTGAGAAACCTAAAATATCACTCAAAATTGGCTAATACTTTGAGTGAATTTCATTAACCAGCATGGTGAACAGGGAAAACATAACTCAACAAAACATATTTGAAATGGTTTTTTGATTTAAATAATTGGGACCAAAATGAAAACAATAGACGCATGAAGATTGACTAGTGCCAAAAGAGAGGGCTATGGATTCATATAACCAACACTTCATCCTATAGTGTTGAACATATTTTAAATCTCTTTGAAAATGTTATCACATTATGATAACAAGACAATAAAAGCTTTATCATCTCACCATTCTTGCAATCCATCTGGAAACACAAAACTCTTGTCACATTTATTAAAGAAATTACTCCATCCTTGAACATAAGGCAATAACATATGCGACTGACATTAGTTAAAGCACTTACATCATTCATACAACAAACAACAATAGCAATTACAACTTAAATGCAACAAATGTGCATGAAAAACCTAGATAATATTTGATTATTGAATTCAAAGAGATTTAAATTTCAGCCCTAGAGACGGTCATTTAAAGAATATGTCCTCTCTCTTCAACAACAAAATTTTGCCTCCAATTTCTACCTTTGCACCAAGTTGTTAAGAAATTGAAATTTTACCACGTGGATGAAATTCACTCATTCACGTGTTGTGTGAAAACAAAATTTGCTCCTATAAAATTTATGTTTCTGCTCATTACTTTAATGCACATTATTTTATTCCATTTTCCAGCCAATAGAAATACTTTATCAGTGCTATTTTATTTCACTTTGCATTTTATATACCGAGCCAAGCAAATATGTCCCAAATAATTCCTATGCACTTTCACGTGCACTTTACATATAGTGTAGGAACTTAAATATTCCTCTTTACAAATCACTCCATTGTGCACTGTAGCATATTTTTCCCCTTTTACATTTCAACTGTTAGTCTTTCTAAATGAAAAGAAAACCTCCTTTAAAATATTTATCATCAAGAAAATATGACCTTTTACCCTTATAGTGAATATCTAATTCACTTTATAACATTAACTTCTTGTGCATTCTTCACTTTACCATTAAGATATTTTCCCGTAATATTTTATTTCACTTTGCAAAAGTGAAAACCCCTTTAAAACTTATTGGGAAAATAAAGATTTTACCTGTGCTTGGATTTACCATTTAGGGCATATTTAATTTACCTTATCTCTTATATTTAATGGTGAAGAATTTTACCCACTTTGAGCTCTTTATTTAAAAAAAAAATTACCTTTTAAAAGATTCATCAAGAAAATTTGAACCTTCAAATATTTTGCCTTTTGCCATTTAAAAGACAATGGGTTCTTAAAATATTTCCATTAGCCTCCTTTAGCATTTAAATTTTTTGGGGCCCAGCACTACCTTATCCCTCTCACCCTATCGCACACCTTGTAGGAAATTACCTCACCTCATCCAAACTCCCACGAGGTCAACGTTGTGGGGCTCAGATTGAGCCATGTGGGATATCCTCTACGCTGGTCATTGATGTGCATCTGTTTCCCTAACTTCTCTCTATGCTGTTTCTCTGCAACCCTCGATTGCTCCTCCACTGCAATTTCATTTGCTAGAAAGTTTCTAAAGTATTTTCAACACAACCATTGTGTGTATAGACCAGTATAGCATTCCATGGGATCACTTTTAAAAAACTTTTCTCAGTCAGATTGAATATTTCCAATGAGCACAAAATGTCACCATTCGCAACACTAGTATCTGCAATTTCCATGTTGCGTAGCAAATCAAAAAGTATTTAATGATTTTCTATCCACCTTGAGTGCACTCTACACAAATATGAAATCTATAGAAACTTCATGTGCCTATGTTGCTTCCCTCTTCGGCACACCCATTTCAGTTGCTTGGCCGAGCCTCAACATCCCCATTCTCCTTGGCGCAAGCAACAAGGATGGCAAGAAATGCTATGGAGTGCGGCCACAACTGCCCATGGCATTTGCTCGAAAGTTTCTGTAGCCTTTGCAACAAATCCATTTTGTGTACGTATTGTAACAGTGGTGTCACATCCTCCTCCCAGTGCAAAAAAAATGACCTACTTGCATTTTCTTACAAGCTTCTATAAACTTTCACATATGTACTTTGAAAGTGGCTAATCAAGCCATTCCGATATCACACAAATGCTCAAACAAAACAAGATTGAATAGTCTTGTGACTTTATCCATTGGCAAGTTAGGTGAAGAACCTTCTTCCTTGGCCCCGGCTTCCCTTTATCTATTGGCTGCGTGAATTGTATTTGTTTGGAAGTCTCTAAAGTCTTTTTTTTTAATCATAACCATTTTGTGTTGCGCATAATGACATTCTTGACAGAATGTGTGCCTTACCTATGCTCCAAACTTCTGCAATTTAATCATCACACATTGCTTCATTTAATGAGTTCGGTGGCTTCTATTTGTTGAGAAGGTTCTAACATCTTTTCAATAGTCCATCTTGGCTACTTTCATGGCATTTCGGTCTATGGATACATCCTCCCATTGCGAACAACTACAGGGTGAATTCAATTTCCAATTGAAATTTCAACATAAGAATTCCTCATATCATATAATTTGGTGCGACTTTGAATGGATTTGATCTTATTTTGAACCTGTTCCATGGTTGTTTCATCTCTTCCTAGAGTAGATAGTTGAGAAGTAAGAAAACTTTGTATCACGGGTGTAGTGGCTCATATAAGAATTCCAATTCTTGATGGCTCTTGACTAGAAATTGAGGCATCTTTGTTCCCATCTCTCATAGAAACATCCCTGCTAGAAACACTAGTTGGATCCACAATAGGTTTCAAAATTTTAAGTGTAGCTTTTTAAAACGCTTCATCATCCTTGATTTCTTTCTTGTTATGGTGCAAGCTGTCAAATAGTTCATCAAGCTTCAAACTATGTTGTGACTTTATCCCATGGTGACTTCAATTCATTTCCTTCTTCAAATCGATGTAAGGAGTCCATACATTAAAAAACTATAATTTTTGGATGTTAATAGTTACTCATTACTATCTCAGTATTATGCATCACTAGGTAGTCACCCAACCGAACCAAACATTCACAAACTAATGGAACACTTGGATTATCTAAAATCACAGTTGTCTCCACATATAACGGATTTGAAAAACCCTACAAATTACCCCAGCTAATAATGACACAAAATTGGATCACTTCATTCAAGTGCATTGTGTCTCCTTGATTATTATTGAAACACTTTACAAATTCAAATATGTGTTAAGCATGTTGGGTCCACATATGGGCTCGACTAATTTTTTTTTGTTTTCAAACAACTTTTCCCTAAATTGATCAGAGGCAACTTCTCAGTGCATTTGAAGTGAAAAGATGAACTGGGTTGTCAATAAAATTTTCTTTCATGCACTTTTGCAAAATGGGCAAAACTAGTCAAGTGAGCTTTGGAATCGGCTTGGGAAACTAGTTAAACAACCTCCTAGAGCCATGAAAACTTGTAGGAATGTAGTTATTTGATGCAAGAATGCAGTGCAATAAATGGATCGAAAAAAGGACTCCCGAGGTGAAATTTATTAACTTTCAAAGTTGCTCAATTGAACCTTTTGCAACAACTCGTTCAGAACCAATTAAAACTCACCCAATTGCCATTTTGAAAAAGTAGAAAATCAACTCCTAGGAGGTTTCCATTGGACACAGTAAATCATTTAGCTACACTAAACATGTTTGTAAGAGGGATTTTCTTGAATCATCTCCCATCAAAAGATACTAGGTTTCAAAGTTGACCACCCTGAAAGGTTTCAGGAAATGCAGATGCAAAATGGAATAAATTGCATTTGGTTTTGATCTAGTAAAAATAGAAAATCACACATAAAACTCTGAAACCTGACATACAAACTCATATTGGTATGGAGAATGCAGAACAAAAATAATTTTGGCATATAAATCAACCAATTGCAAAATACAAGTTCAAACACGAGGTAACTTTGTAAAACTGAAAGTTTGCAAATAGCATAAAAGTGTTGAAACCCTCCAACTTCACTTTTTAATACACTGACAAAACTTGTCATGGGAAGCTGAAAATTGACATGCTTACTCACATATGTCATATGAGTGGTTATACAGATGGGTTTTGCACTAAAATCAACAAACTCCAAATTAAGACCCTCCAAAATAGGTTATTTAAGCAAATTTCTCAAGTGCAGAGGCAAAATTTTTGTAATGGGCACTTGAAATTTCCAAAATTTAAGAGTGCCATTAGTGGCTCCAACTGGGGATGTATGCCTCCTATGGGCATAGCAATATTCCAGATCTCTGGGAAGTAGACCAAATACTGAGCCCATCTGGTGCTCTCAAACTACTCCTTTATTCAACTCCATTTTCAACTTCGTCTAGTGACCTCGGGCCACCAAATGAAAAATGGGAATCAACATTTACCTCTGTCAAACAAAAATCTATAGAAGGAACTGATTTTCCTCAACCCATATTTACCTTTGCCATACCACTGCAACAAGTACAAACTTCTTCTTACAAGCAGAAAAATGTAGTGACCACTAAAATTTGCTTGATTACAAACACTGCCACTGACATTTCTCACAACTTTTCTGAGCATACCACTACCATTATAATCTTTGTCATTCTTCAATGTATAATCAATCACAAACTGCTAGCTTTCATCATCACATGACACACATGTGTTATATTCATCATATGAAATATGTTCATATTGAAAATAACATTTCTTGTTGTTCATCTCATTGTGATGCTCCATAAAAATACCTTATAGCTGAACTGGAAACTTAAAATATTCAAACTCCTCCAAGTAGATGGCATCATGATATTCAACCTTACCTGCAACACCTGTTTCAAATGTAAAACAGTCATAGGAAATTCCCTCGAGGAGTTCATCAACATGTTCCTTTGCTTGTTCAAGGCCACATTCCAACCATGTGTGAAATGCATCATTTTAACTCTAAAAAAATAGTGGATTATCTCTGCACAAATAAGTGTCATCATTTCTCATCTCTAGTGAAGATGGAGGCTCATCAAACAATGTATTTTCCATTATATTTATTTTTGACATAAGAGCCTCAGCCTCCTTGGTGTGAAGGTCTAAATCCTTCAAGTCATCATTGCACTCAAACTCACTATAATCACTAGAAGAGTATATGGACACATTTTCAATTTCATTTTCATGCTTAGATTGTTCAGTACACACATCTGAAATTTCTGCCATGTCTACATAATCTAAGATATTGTGGTTAGAAAAATCTTCAAGCTCCATAGAAATACTACCCAAAAATGGTGGAATCCTATTACTCAAATTTTCATCATAATTCATAATCTGATCACCTGAGAGTGAAATCATGTCCCCCACATCTTGCATGCTATTTTTATCCTCATCTGATATAAAAATTTCCAAGTCTATTTCATTTAAGCTAGTATGACCAATATAATAACAATCAACTTGACCAACCTTATGAGTTGATTGTGCATGAACATGCCCCATTATACTAAGCTCAGTATTGACAAAGCTTTCAATCTTGGCAATATTGTAATCAAGACTACATGGTTCAAAAAAATTACCAAATTCGTCTGAACCATAAGACTGTAGATGGAACCTCTTTGTGATCTCATCACTAGAACAACTAGTAGCTCCATTACATGGTGTGATATGCCAAGTATCTGAAACTATTTCCATATTTTTATCAATTGTTTTATGTAGTGCATTTGAAGCTTCATGAATGCAATCCATAAGGGCATACATCACATTATTTGGATGCTCACTAAATTGGTTCCTATCAACATGAGGAATAGTCACAGCTTGGGACAAGTCTTCTTCACTCACATCATCATTTGAATCATATGGTTGCACTATGTATATTGATTAAAAGGCTTTGTAATGTCAAGACAATATGAAATTCCATCAAACTGTTTCACATTATCTATGGGTGATAATGTTGATCCTAGATCCATTTGATTGTCACAATGCATAACTTGATCCTTCATAAATGAATTCCTTCCTCCATCAATTTGTACATCATCCTTTTCATGTGTAACTAAATGTTTAAACTTTGCTTCACAAAAGAAATCATGAGTAGCTGGGATATCAACATGTTCATCAACATGTTCATCATTTCTATAACTATATTCAGGATCATAAAACTGAACACACATATGTTTTTCCTCAAGTTCTTCACCACTCACATAATTAGCATGCTCCATTGATGTAAAATCTTAATTATATTCCAATTTTGTATCAAATGCAATTATATCATTCACTTTTGGACATGTGATTTAATGAGCACTCATGTCTTTACATTCTTGAGGTGAAGAAAGTGCCTCCATACCATCCTTATAAGAGAATTCATAATCAACAAAAGAGAAATCAACTTGACTTTCATCAACATCCTCATCACAAGAAGACTCGTCACTGCATGAATCATGCTCAGATTCTACAAAATAAGTGCTTGAACTTCTATCTTTAATGTCTTGATCACTGATTTATGAGAAGATGTCATCAACATTAGCCTTATTTTCACTAATCAAAACCTGACATGGAATGATGTCTTGAATCTCTTTCATTTCTTCATCACACAAGATATTGCAAGAAAAAATTTCATGCATATCTATTTTTTCTTCATACCGTGTATCTTCCTCTTCACCACTGCTGCAAGGATCTACACATGTGTTGATTGTGAACTGATTACAATTAATGTCATCATCCATAAAATATGGATCTTCATTTTTTTATGTACACCTTTCATCTTTATGTATCATGTTCTAATTTTCTTGAACAAAACAGCTACCACCTTCATTTTGAGACACCACATTTTGTGCATAAGTAAGTTGAGTTCCCTCAATAACCTTTGTCCAATCAAGTACTTGATCCAAACTTTGAGGATTCAATTCCTTCAGTAAGTCACTCAGCCCAGAATCATAGATCTCACAAAATAGATCAATGCACATTGAATCTTTAGATCTGAAAATTATGGGGAATTTTAACAAGGCATCAAAAAACCTTGAGAGAAAATTATGTGGTGAGTCCCCACTATGTCTCTTTATTCTAGACAATCTTCGAACAAAATATCCGAACAACATTGCTCACATTTTGATGACATTTAACATGGAGCTCACTAAGATCTGCAGATTGTGATGATGGAGAAATCAGAGCAGCAACATTACCATGTTGACAAGCACTTCTATTATCTAGTCCATGAGTTCTATTTGTGTGAGACATTTTAGGATGACGAACACTCACAACCCTATGTCCTTTCATCATTGAATGCCTCAAGTTTTTCTCAATATCTATAGCAATTTGATATGCCTAATGTAGGGTTGCAAGTTCTTTATCTCTTAATAGATAACTTATTTTTTTGTCAAATGCTCCAAGATACACAACCAAACATTCAACATCATTTGGTATTATTCCTTAGGAATCTCCCTTATGATCTTTGAAAACTTGAGATTAAAAGATGGGACTAACTCATCTTTTCCTTTCTCCATTTTTATGAATTTTTTCCTTATCAAAACAGGGTCAATCCTCTCTACAAATTTCTCTATGAACACTGTCTTAAACTCTTCCCATGAATGAATGGCGGAAGCTGGTAGATAAGAGAATCAATCTCTTGCATCTCCTCTTAAGGATTGAACAAATAACCTCATGATCACATCTTCGTGGTCAATCTCATAATCATCCATCAAATTACTGAATTCTTGGAGATGCTTCTTTGTTGATTCAGACTTATCACCAATGAATCTTGGTAAATTATATATGACTTTAGCTGGAATGTCATTTGGGTAACCACTAATGCCATTGAAATTGATAGCTTTGTACCTTCTAGTGCTGAAACTTCTTTGACATTATGGTTGGGACAGATCACAAACCATGGTTGCACCCAAAACCAAACTAGGATGCATATATTAAAGCATTTTGACATGCCTCTTTCAAATTTCACATATCATCTCTAAAAATGATCATTCATTTCCCTATTTCTATCTTTCATCATGATCTTAGAACGTTACAATGCATAATTCACAGGAATCTACACCTAAGATCTACTAAGATCTACTTAGTGGGCAGATTTAAAACTAAGTATACTTCTCCAACATAATACATGGGCTAAAAATTACAATTCAAAAGTATGCAAAACTAATTCTACCATCATTTCCCTTTGATAGTGTAGACACGAAAAATATACAAGTTGATCCTACACACTTGATCCTAAGTACTAACATCGTTTCATCTCGAATCATACTCTCAGCTTATCATTACCTTTCATCCCTTAATTAAATAAATCATTATTTATTTAATTAAGTCTTTCTCCTCTGCTAATTAAATTAATCAATTTAATTTAATTAACATAACATCTCTATTCATTCAAATAATTTATTTTATTTAAATGAAAGTCTCTAAAATCCCCTTATTAAACTAAATAAGTTCACCTTTATTTTATTTAATACTAACATCATCTCCTTTAGATAAATAAATCAAAATATTTATTTAACTATGTCTATATCATTTTCTATCTCCTTTTGATTTATATCAATCAATAAATATAAATCAAATAGGTCACATCTCCTAATTATTCATTAAATTAATTAAGCTTTGATTAATTTAATCCTAATCCATGTCACATCCTCTAGAAAATGCAACTTGCGCAATAAATCAATTACTTTGATTTAGTAAATTTCTCATTTTCTCTCAAAATGGCAAAATAATATTCCTTCAAATTCAAGTGGGCTTAGTCCTTCCAACAAGGAATTTAATGCATCTTACATGTCCTTAGCCTTGAGCCAAGTGACATTAACTCCTTTTTTTTCTCCCTCCAACATGTCACTTTCAAATTTCAAATTTGAATCTCATAGCATTTATCATGCACATTGACCAAAATATGCACAACATTCAACCATTCACATCTTGACAAGTTTCACTTGGTCATTGGATGGTGAATGATCTCACATTGCTCAATTTCACTCTTTCTTCCAATTTGGAAATCTATAAATGAGAGACTCTTCCTCTCATTCTAGCATCCACAAATTGAGTAAACTTACTATACTCAACTTCATTCTCGAGCATATCTAGTTTCATCCATTTCATCAAATTATTAGCAAGGTTATGAAGATTTTTCATCATGGACCTTGATTGAATCTTCATCAAGGTGGATCACTCATCAAATCATCAACATTGCAACAAAGGAGTTGGGAAAGGGCCATTTTTGACACACCAATTGGTACCATTTCCCCCATGGGATAAAGAGTTTGCATGCTTAATTAGGATTGTTGTAGCTTTTCATGTTTTGTTCTTGTTTTTCCTATTTTTGAGCATTGTAAATGGATTTCATGGGGAATCCTTGTTTTATCTTGCATATTGATCTTACTAATGTGTTTGCTTCTTATCTTTGTGTAGGTATAGGATTGGGGTTCACAATTAGTGTTAATCACTCAATAGGGAACTAATTTTTTACCCTAAGATGTTCAAATATGGTTTTCATACATGAATTTCTTGAAAACCAAGAGTGAAGAATACCTGGAAATGTTGCAAATGCTGCAAATTGTCTTCCTGACTGGAAATATTTATAGGTCAAGAAAATTCTTCAAATATTCAATAACTTCTCCTGACATAGTCACCGCCTCTACTCTTAGAGGACTAAACTTCAAATAGTATGAATTTATTTCACATGTAAATTTTCTTCTCTGAGTTCCTTTCACCAACAGAGCACCACATATTATAAAACTTTCAGTTCACTGCAACAACTTCTCTCTAGGTTTGAATCCTTCAATACTTCAACCAAATTTAGAATGGAAAATGATATGACTCTATGCAATGAATCTTAAGGCTAGATTATTTAATCAAAATTTTAACAAATTCTCCCAGTACAGTCACCATTCTATTGGTGACTCGGATGGGAAAAATAATTCAATAATTTTCAACCTCTTGTTACAAATAATATTTCAAGATTTTAATGACTCTATAACAGGATCGTCTGCAATTGGAACTTCTGAATTCGTCTCCAACAGAGTCACCATTCTGTTGGTGTTCCAAATCAACAGATGAAATGAATCCTAAAGACTAGTCAATTTCTTATATTCAGACTCAAATGGATTTGGCCAACTGACAGGAAATGATATTTAAACACATTTCCCCCACACTTCGGGATCTTTAGGACCTAGGGGGTGACCCTTTAGCAACATCTAAAGATTCAAACATATACTTAATGGGATATTGCTTAACAGATAATGTTTTCACATAATTATGCTGAGAAACCTAAAATATCACTCAAAATTGGATAATACCTTGAGTGAATTTCATTAACCAGCATGGACAACAAAGCAAACATAACTCAACAAAACAGATTTGAAATGGTTTTTTGATTTAAATAATTGAGACCAAATTGAAAAATAGCAGAAGCATGAAGATTGACCAGTGCCAAAAGAGAGGGCTATGGAGTCATATAACCAACACTTCATCCTACAGTGTTGAACATGTTTTAAAGATCTTTGAAAATGTTACCACATTAGGACAACAAGACCATGAAATCTTTATCATCTGACCATTCTTGCAATCCATCTAGAAACACAAAAATCCTGTCACATTTATTAAATAAATTACTCCATCCTTGAATAGAAGGCAATAACATAAGAAAATGACATTATTTAAATCACTTGCACCATTCATAGAACAAAAAAAAATAACAATTGCAACTCAAATGCAACAAATGTGCATGAAAAAACTAGATAATCTTTGATTATTGAATTCAAAGAGCTTTACATTTCAGCCCTAGAGACAGTCATCTGATAAAATATAAACATGAAAGAATAATTCAAAACACAGACACCTCAGATTAATGACTTAGTTACAATTCATCCTAGCTTTACAATTCTACTTAGAGCTTCTTCCTTACTTGCAGAGCTTTCAAAAAATTGGAACCATTTACAATAAGAAAAGAATAGAAGATATAGAAGAAAAGAAGACTCCAGAAGAAGATCTGAAAATGCCATCTGGCAGCTCCATTCTTGTTGATTAGAACTTTGTAAAGAATCTCTTCTCTCTCTTCAGTAACAAAATTTTGCCTCCAATTTTTTCCTTTGCACCAAGTTGTTAAGTAACTGAAAATTTTACCATGTGGAGGAAACTTGCTGTATGAAAATTTTTTTTTCTCCCGTGAAAATTTCATTTCTGCTCATTACTTTACTGCACATTATTTTATTCCATTTTCTATCCAATAGAAATACTTTACAAGTGCTATTTTATTTCACTTTGTATTTTATATGCCCAACCAAGAAAATATGTTCCAAATAATTCATGTGCACTTTCACGTGCACTGTCAACTGTTAGTCTTTCTAAATGAAAAGAAAACCTCCTTTAAAATATTTATCATCAAGAAAATATGACCTTTTACCCTTATAGTGAATATCTAATTCACTTTATAAAATTAACTTCCCGTGCATTCTTCACTTTACCATTAAGATATTTGCCCGTAATATTTTATTTCACTTTGCAAAAGTGAAAACCCCTTTAAAACTTATTGGGAAAATAAAGATTTTACCTGTGCTTGGATTTACCATTTGGGGAATATTTAATTCACCTTATCTCTTATATTTAATGGTGAAGTATTTTACCCACTTCGAGCTCTTTATTTAAAAATAATAATTACCTTTCAAAAGAGTCACCGGGAAAATTCTAACCTTGAAATATTTTTCCTTTTTCCATTTAAAAGACAACGGCTTCTTAAAATATTTCCATCAACCTCCTTTAGCATTTAAATTTTTTGGGGCCCAACACTGCCTTATCCCGCTCACCCTATCACACACCTCGCAAGAAATTACCTGACCTCATCCACACTCCTGCGGGGTTAGTGGGGTGGGGCTTGTATTGAGTCTCATGGGCTCTCCACTACATTGGTCATTGATGTGCATTTTTTGCCCTAACTTCTCTCTACGTTGGTTCTCTGCAACCCTCGGCTGCTCCTTCACTACAATTGTGTTTGCTAGAAATTTGCTAAATTATTTTCAACATAGCCATTTAATGTATTGGCCAGCATAGCATTCCATGGGATCACATTTAAAAAACTTTTCTCAGTCAGATTGAATATTTCTAGCGAGCACAGAAGGTCACCATTCACAACACTAGTATCTACAATTTCCATGTTGTGCAGCAAATCACAAAGTATTTCATGATTTTCTATCCACCTTGAGTGCACTCAACACAAAGATGCACTCTACAGCGGCTTCATGTGCCTATGTCGCTTCCCTCTTAGGCGCACCCATTTCAGCTTCTTGGCCGAGCCTCATCATCCCCATTCTCCTTGGTACAAGCAACAAGGATGGTAAGAAATGCTATGGAGTGCGGCCATAGTTTCCCATGCCATTTTCTCGAAAGTTTTTGTAGCCTTAGCAAAAAATCCATTTTTTGTATGTATTGTAATAGTGGCGTCACATCCTCCTCCTGGTGCGTAGAAAATGAACTGCTTGCATTTTCTTACAAGCTTCTATAGAATTTCACATATCTTCTTTGCAAGTGGCTAATCACATCATTCCAATATAACACAAATATTCAAAAAAAACAAGATTGAATAGTCGTGTGACTTTATCCATTGGAAATTTAGGTGAAGGACATCCTTTCTTGGTGTGGGCTTCCTGTTGATGTGTTTTTTATGCACTTCTCAACACATCTAATGCATAGGTGCATCACCTCTCTTTAAAGACAATCTTCCATAATCAGATTGCAGAAAACTATCCCAAGGTCTCTCAGATGGTAGGTCTTGAGAATTCTTGGAATATCTCAATCGATTAATGTGATTTACTGGAATCACAAGGTGGACTTACAGATGAGTTACAAAGTGGGGAAGTTGGATCTGCAAATGGATTTCCTAATATGGGAGAGTTGTTGAGTGTTTGTCGTAGGTTCAAATAGTAGTCTAGAACTCCATTTCAACATTGGATTTAGCTTTATAATGTGTAATGAACCTTGCCTAAGGTTACTTATTAAAAAAAAAGGAAAAATGGCAGGGAAGAGAGAAGGTTCTTGGATCTGAAACTATGAATGAACAGTGATCATGTAGGCTGCTACAGTAGACAAACTCCCTAAACTGGGTTTTTCTTGGCCAAGAGAAACCTACAGTTACACAAAACCAATGCAATCTTCTAAGGACTGCAGATTTTAGGTTTGCATACACACATCATGAACTTGCAAGTGAACTAAGTTGCAGCAATCAAATAAATAAGCCCATGCTAAATTTTCACAGCAGCTTGTCATCAACAAGTGCCAAAAGCATTGGCTAGAAATTCATCAAATACTGAAAAAACAATCACCATTACCACTTCCATTCAAGAAACTAAAAACTAAAACTAACTTGGAAGGCATAAACATGCACACATAATGAAAAAACTCAAAAGTAACACCCATAGATCATGCAATTTTGTTTTCTATTGCTGCAGAATGTCTTTACACCAGCTCTCCAACCCCTTACAAATGAGGGGGAGACCCCTATTTATAGTTTTCTGAAGCCTAAATGAATGGCTAGGATTTTTTTACATTGTGTGGCTCAAATTCAATTACATTAGAGCTTCACCTACCCCACAATATTCAACAATTTAAAATACATCTGTTGTCTTTTTCCTATTTTTTCTTTTAGTGCCCAAGGGTTGTAGCAGTTTTGTCTTCTAGCTGATTTCCCTTTTATTGTAGCTAAATATGCCTGAAAGCTACCTTCTTCCCGATGGACTTGTAACATTCTTCATTGGGGGTCTGTGTTGGTATGTGGTGACTGATCATGCTATACTATACATTTTGAGTATTGTACACTCTTCATATATCCTTGTCGGGGTTCTTAAAACCGACTTTGTAAACCCTAATTTCTGGAGGCTTCTAAAAGCTTGTTATAAGTGGCTAGGATGGAGAGTTGTAGCATGGCATTATTCACAATATTGTAAGGTTTTGCATTGGATAATAAAATAATTGGATGGTTGCGGTTTTGTGGATGTAGCCCAGATTGGGTGAACCACATCAAATTCTTTGTGTTATCTTCTATGTGTGTTTTACTACTCTATTTTATTGTTCAAATTTTCCTTCTAACCCTAATAGTCTGTCGACAACTAGCATCAATAGATTGGTTGCCCCTGATTTGGGTGGACAACCCCTTAAATATAACCATCATCTGGAGAAAATTAGGACAACTCCCCTGTGCTTCTTCAAGGCCACCCCGTTGCATTTTGTCATTGACTTCCTTAGAATAGGCCTTCTTCTAATGTCAGCTCTATTGATGGGCACCATGAGGAGAGGTGGGCATAAAATGAATGGTGATAGGAGCCACATGCTTTACCTTGTTCAACTTTCTCAATGGGTCTCCCAACGGACCCGTGGTAGGCTTCTTGAAACCTGCATGCATGAAGTGGCGTAAGTGATTTCATACACAAATCAAGGCAAATGTTAATCAAATCTTGCAAAATCCTTGTTATATCAATCCATGCATCATCAAAAGATCATAATATTTAGTGTCAATTTCCATTAATAGTTTACTGGAGGGAGTTCAAAGGGTCTGGGCTCGAGAGGTCAGAATGTTGTTTTGAAAGGGAAAACAAGGCAAGGCAACCTAAATGGTTTCTCCTAGCTACAAATTTGGAATTTGAAAGGTCCATGTAGGACATGATCCAATTTTAGCATGTGGTTCAAAGTCTGTTTCCAAATTTGGAGAGCATTTCGATGTTTCAGGAACGAGAGGCTGAAATGTTGTTTTGAAAGGGCAACAGATAGTCTGGGCCCTGGAGGCCAGCATGTTGTTGCAGGAATGTTGTTTTAGGAATGTTGTTACAGGAATGCTATTTTGAAAGGGCGAACAAGGCAGGGCAACCTAGATGGTATCTCTTGACTTCAAATTTGGAATTTGAAAAGTTCATGCAGGAGAGGATGCAATTTTAGCATGTGCGTCAAAGTTCGTTTCCAAATTGGGAGAGCGTTTGGACATTCCGGGAATGAGAGGCCAAAATGTTGTTTTCAAAGGGTGATGGACAGTCCGGGCCCAAGAGGCTAGAATGTTGTTCCAAGAATGTTGTTTTAGGAATGTTGTTTTGAAAGGGCGAACAAGGCAGGGCCACTCAGATGGTATCTTCTGACTTCAAATTTGGAATTTGAAAAGTTCATGTAGGAGAGGATGCAATTTGAGCATGTGGGTCAAAGTCTGTTTCCAAATTGGGGGAGCGTTTGGACGTTCTAGGAATGAGAGGCCGAAATGATTTTTTGAAAGGGTGACGGACAGTCCGAGCCCCAGAGGCCGGAATGTTGTTGCAAGAATGGTGTTTTGAAA
>CM021106.1:329622188-329734190 GCA_007115665.2 Sequoiadendron giganteum | reverse complement strand
ATGGAGAAGGAACCCCTCTCCCAATCCGGAAACTCTAGTGCATCAACATTCAGAGGCTCACGGAGTATGTCTCCATCGCTACTGTCTTCTGGGATGTGCTCTTCCTCAGCATGAGAATACCTCCACAACACATCTCCCAATGGAAATAAGTCATCAATTGATGGCACCTCATCAAGGGGACCAAAATCCACCATGCAATCTCCCTCCAAGGACTCGCCATGAAGCCCATCGTCAATGGTGCACAAATGTTCTTCAAGAGGAAGAAATTCTTGATGATTGGTCGACCACATTCCTGTTTGATCTACTTCAGCTCCAAAATTCAATTGTTGTCCTTCTCTCATTGCCTTGTCCTGTAAGATCCTTCCTTAGAGGACTCACTTTCTCAAATGACTTTTCTACTTTTAGTTCCTGCCTTGGTCCCTTTACATTCCCATCCCAACAATCAGAAGTGTAATGCAACATCCTAATTTGTTCTTGACTTTGGCTTTACAGCTTCTTGGCAGTCCTGTGATTGAACCTAAGTGGGATTAATCATGGAGTCTGCACTTGAATTTGGTAGCATAATATCTCCAAATCCACTTTGAGTTTCTGGACTAAATCCTTTTGGATTTGTCCTGAGGGATGAGTTAATATTCCACTAATTCTATCCCTACTACTACCTGAAATGTGCACCTGGTAAATGAATGAGCCACACTGAGAAAGCTAACCCCACCACCAAATCTGCATTTTCATATGCTTTGTCCCTATCATTGACGAAGGAGAAGTCTTCCAATCTGATTTTAGTTATGCCTTCATCGTCATCTTTTGCTGTCCCAAGGTTGTCAACCTTTTCTTCTTGCTGATTTTCATCTTTAGTGTTTGTTGTCCTAGCACTAGTTTGTGTAGGATTTCTTGGTTCATCTGTAATGTGTTCTCCTCTAGATGTTGACAACTTCTTTTCCTCATGGAATGACTCATCCTTATCGAATTTTTTCTGCTCCAACTTGTTCAAACAACATCAGGTTTGAGTGATAATGTTCATGCATGATGAGCAAGTCAATTCAGAGTGAGGTGCATTGTGAAATATGCACCAAGTATACATCAACACCTACTCCAATCTTGGTCCACCTTTTTTGTTCAAATGTTCTTGGATCAACTCCTCAAATGCCTTGGCTTCCATGGTTTTCAATTCTTCCTTTGGGTTTGGAAGGGCTAAAGGTTGATATATTTCCCAAAAGGGAATCTCTCCTTGCAAGACTCTTTCAATTATGCTCAAGAAGGTGAGACACTCCAATTCATTGTGTCTACAAGTGCAATGGATCATACACTTATCTACCAATGAAAATTTCTGCAATGGTCTCTTCAATCTACTATTTAAATCTGCATGTAGCTAAGCAATGTCAACTTATACATGCTACTCCATTTCGACTCAGCTTCTTTTGCCTTCCAAAATTTTTTGATTTTATGTTTCAACATTAAAAGAGATCTCTCTATATCATATTTATTCTTTGAAAGTGCTCTTATCGATTTCCAAATTTTAGCTTTGTAGCCACAAAATTTCATGCCCTCCCTCTAGTGCCAGTTTCGTTAATGTGTTTTTTATGCACTTCTCAACATAGGTAATGCGTAGGTGCATCACCTCTCTTGAAAGATAATATTCCACAATTAGATTGCTAAACACTATCCCAATGTCTCTCAGATGTCAAGTCTTGATAGTGCTTGGAATATCTCAGTTGATTTATGTGATTTTATGGAATCATAAGGGGGACTTACAGATAAGTTACAAAGTGGGGAAGTTGGATCTTCAAATGGAGTTCTTAAGATGGAAGAGTTGATGAGTGTTTGCTGTAGGTTCAAAAAATAGTCTAGAACTCCATTTCAACATTGGATTTAGCTTTATAATGTGCAATGAACCTTGCCTAAGGTTACTTATTAGAAAAGAGGAAGAAGGGCAAGGAAGAGAGAAGGTTCCTCGATTTGAAACTACGAATGAACAATGATCATGGAGACTGCTACAGTAGACAAACTCCCTAAACTGGGTTTTTCTTGGCTAAGAGAAACCTACAGTTGCACAAAACCAGTGCAATCTTCTAAGGATTGTAGATTTTCAGTTTGCATACACACATAATGAAAATGCAAGTGAAATAAGTTCCAACAATCAAATAAGGAAGCCCAGGCTAACTTTGCACAACATCTTGTCATCAACAAGTGCCAAAAGTATGGGCTGAAAATTCATCAAATACTGAAACAACAATCACCATTACCACTTTAATTCAAGAAACTAACAACTAAAACTAACTTGGAAGGTAGAGCCATGCACACATAATGAGAAAACTCAAAAGTAACACCCATAGATCCTGCAATGTTGCTTTCTATTGCTGCATAATGTCTTTACACCTGCTCTCCAACCCCTCACAAATGAGGGGGAGACCCCTATTTATAGTTTTCCAAAGCCTAAATGAATGGATAGGATTGATTTAAAATTTGTGGCTCATATTCAATTACATTAGAGCTTCACCTACCCCACAATATTCATCAATTTAAAATACATCTATTCTCTTTTTCCTATTTTGTCTTTTAGTGCCCAGGTGCTGTAGCAGTTTTGTCTTCTAGCTGATTTCCCTTTTACTATAGCTGAAACTACCTAAAAAATGTCTTCTTCCCAATGGACTTGCAACATTCTTCATTGGATCAAATGGGTCTATTGACAATAGGCATCAATATATTGGTTGCCCCTGATTTGGGTAGACAACCCCTTAAAGATCACCATCATTTGGTGAAAAGTAGGACAACTCCCTTATGCTTCTTCAAGGCCACCCCCTTGCATTTTTTCAATGAATGGTGATAGGAGCCATGTGATTTTTCTTGTTCATCTTTCTTAGTGAGTCTCCTAACGGACTCGCAATAGGCTTCTTGAAACTTGCATGCATGAAGTATCGTAAGTGATTTCATAAACAAATCAAGGAAAATGTTAATCAAATCTTGTAAAATCCTTGTTATATCCATGCATGCATCATAAAAAGAGCATAGTATTTAGTGTGATTTCCATTAACAATTTACTAGAGGGAGTTCGGACGGTTCGGGCCTGAGAGGCTAAAATGCTATTTTGAAAGGGCAAACAAGGTAGGGTGACTTAGATGGTTTCTCTCGGTTGCAAATTTTGAATTTGAAAGGTCCATGTAGGAGAGAATCCAATTTTATCATGTGGTTCAAAGTCCATTTCCAAATTGGGAGAGCGTTTGGACGTTCCAAGAACGAGAGGCCGAAATATTGTTTTGAAAGGGTGACGGATAGTCCGGGCCTCAAAGGCTGGAATGTTGTTGCAGGAATGCTATTATAGAAATGTTTTTTTTAAAGGGTGAACAAGGCAGGGCGACCCAGATGGTATCTCCTGACATCTAGTTCAGTTAATGTTTTTTTTATGCACCTTTCAACAGAGGTAATTCATAGGTGCATCACCTCTCTTAAAAGACAATATTCCATTATTAGATTGCAGAAAACTATCCCAAGGTCTCTCGGATGTTAGGTCTTGGTAGTGCTTGGAATTATTCAGTTGATTTATTTGATTTGCTGGAATCACAAGGCAGACTTACGGATGAGTTACAAAGTGGGGAATTTTGATCTGTAAATGGAGTTCTTAGGATGGGAGAGTTGTTGAGTGTTTGCTATAGGTTCAAACAACAGTCTAGAACTCCATTTCAACATTGGACTTAGCTTTATAATGTGCAATGAACCTTTCCTAAGGGTACTAATTAAAAAAAAAGGAAAAAGGGCAGCAAAGAGAGAAGGTTCCTCGATCTAAAACTATGAATGAATAGTGATCATGGAGGCTACAATAGTAGATAAACTCCCTAAACTGGGTTTTGCTTGGCCAAGAGAAACTTACAATTGCACAAAACTAGTGCAATCTTCTAAGGAGTGCATATTTTTAGTTTTCATACACACATCATGAAAATGCAAGTGAACTAAGTTGCAACAATCAAATAAAGAATCCCAGACTAACTTTGCATAGCAGCTTGCCATCAACAAGTGCCAAAAGTATGGGCTGTAAATAAATCAAATACTGAAACAACAATCACCGTTACCACTTCCATTCAAGAAACTAACAAATAAATCTAACTTGGAAGGTAGAACCATGCACACATAATGAGAAAACTAAAAATTAACACCCATAGATCATGCAATGCTACTTTCTATTGCTGCAGAATGTCTTTACACTAGCTCTTCAACCCCTTACAAATGAGGGGGAGACCCCTATTTATAGTTTTTCGAAGCCTAAATGAATGGCTAGGATTTCTTTACATTGTGTGGCTCAAATTCAATTACATTAGAGCTTCACCTACCCCACAATATTCAACAATTTAAAATACATCTATTGTCTTTTTCCTATTTTTTCTTTTAGTGCCCAGGTGTTGTAGCAGTTTTGTCTTCTAGTTGATTTCTCTTTTACTGTAGTTGAATCTGCCTGAAAGCTGCCTTCTTCCTGATGGACTTGCAACACTATTCATTGGATCAAATGGGTATGTCGACAATTGGCATCAATAGATTAGTTGCTCTGATTTGGGCAGACAACCCCTTAAAGATCACCATCATCTGGTGAAAAGGAGGACAACTCTCATGTGCTTCTTCAAGGCCACCCCCTTGCATTTTGTCATTGACTTCCTTGGTATAGGCCTTCTTCTGATGTCAACTCTATTGATGGGAACCAAGAGGAGAGGTGGGAATAAACTGAATGATGATAGGATCCACACGATTTTCCTTCAACTTTCTCAATGGGTCTCTCGATGGACCCACGGTAGGCTTCTTGAAACCTGCATTTATGAAGTGTTGTAAGTGATTTCATACAAAAATCAAGGAAAATTTTAATCAAATCTTGCAAAATACTTGTTATATCCATCCATGCATCATCAAAGATAATATTATTTAGTGTGGATTTCCATTAATAGTTTACTGGAGGGAGTTCAGATGGTCTGAGCCCAAGAGGTAGGAATGTTGTTTTGAAAGGGCACACAAGGTAGGCCGACCTAGATGGTTTCTCCCAGTTGCAAATTTGGAATTTGAAAGGTCCATGCAGGAGATGATCCAATTTTAGCATGTGGGTTAAAGTTCTTTTCCAAATTGGGAGAGTGTTTGGACGTTTCGGGAATGAGAGGCTGAAATGCGGTTGAAAGGGCGATGGACAGTCTGGGCCCCAGAGGCCAGAATGTTTTTGCAAGAATGTTGTTTTAGGAATGGTATTGCAAGAGTGTTGTTTTGAAAGGGTGAACAAGGTAGGGTGACCCAGATGGTATAACCTGACTTCAAATTTGGAATTTGGAAAGTTCATGCAGGAGAGGATGCAATTTTAGCATGTGGGTCAATGTTCATTTCCAAATTGGGAGAGTGTTTGGACATTCCGAAAACGAGAGGCCAAAATGCTATTTTGAAAGGGTGACGGACAGTTCGAGCCCTGAAGGCTGGAATGTTGTTACAGGATTGTTGTTTTAGGAATGTTGTTGCAAGAATGGTGTTTTGAAAGGGTGAAGAAGGCAGGGCCACCCAGATGGTATCTCCCGACTTCAAATTTGGAATTTGAAAAGTTCATGCAGGAAAGGATGCAATTTGAGCATGTGGGTCAAATTCCATATCCAAATTGGGAAAGCGTTTGAATGTTTCAGGAATGAGAGGCTAGAATGTTGTTTTGAAAGGGCGACGAATAGTCTGGGCCCCGAAGGCCGGAATGTTGTTGCAAGAATGTTGTTTTAGGAATCTTGTTGCAAGAATGTAGTTTTGAAAGGGCGAACAAGGCAGGGCAACCTGGATGGTATCTCCCGACTTCAAATTTGGAATTTGAAAAGTTCATGCAAGAGAGGATGCAATTTGAGCATGTGTGTCAAAGTCCGTTTCCAAATTGGGAGAGCATTTGGACGTTCTGGGAATGAGAGAACAAAATGTTGTTTTGAAAGGGCAACTGACAGTCTGGGCCCCAGAGGCCGGAATGTTGTTTTAGGAATGCTATTGTAGGAATATTGTTTTGAAAGGGTGAACAAGGTAGGGCAACCCAGATGGTATCACCCAACTTCAAATTTGGAATTTGAAAAGTTCATGTAGAAGATGATGCAATTTGAGCATGTGGGTCAAAGTTAATTTCCAAATTGGGAGAGCATTTGGACGTTCCAGAAATGAGAGGCCGGAATGTTGTTTTAGGAAGGGTGAGGGACAATCCGAGCCTCGGAGAGTGGAATGCTGTTGCAGGAATGCTGTTTTAGGAATGTTGTTACAGGAATGGTGTTTTGAAAGGACGAACAAGGCAGGGCCACCCAGATAGTATCTCTCGACTTCAAATTTGAATTTGAAAAGCTCATGCAGGAGAGGATGCAATTTGAGCATGTGGGTCAAAGTCTGTTTTCAAATTGGGAGAGCATTTGGATGTTTTGGGAATGAGAGGCCGCAATGCTGTTTTGAAAGGGCGATGGACAATCCGAGCCTCGGAGGCCATAATATTGTTGCAAGAATGTTGTTGCAGGAATGTTGTTGCAGGAATGTTGTTGTAGGAATGGTGTTTTGAAAGGGCGAACAAGGCAGGGCCACCCAGATGGTATCTCTCGACTTCAAATTTGAATTTGAAAAGTTCATGCAGGAGAGGATGCAATTTGAGCATGTGGGTCAAAGTCTATTTTCAAATTGGGAGAGCATTTGGACATTTTGGGAACGAGAGGCCGCAATGTTGTTTTGAAATGGCGATGCACAGTATGGGCCCCGAAGGCTGGAATGTTGTTGCAAGAATGTTGTTTTAGGAATGTTGTTGCAGGAATGTTGTTTTGAAAGGGCGAACAAGGCAGAGCAACCTAGATGGTATCTCCCGACTTCAAATTTGGAATTTGAAAAGTTCATGTAGGAGAAGATGCAATTTGAGCATGTGTGTCGAAGTCCGTTTCCAAATTGGGAGAGCGTTTGGACGTTCTAGGAATGAGAAGCTAAAATGTTGTTTTCAAAGGGCGACGGATAGTCCGGTCCCCAGAGGCCAGAATGCTATTGTAGAAATGCTATTGTAGGAATGTTGTTTTGAAAGGGCAAACAAGTAAGGGTGACCCGTATGGTATCTCCCGACTTCAAATTTTGAATTTGAAAAGTTCATGCAGAAGAGGATGCAATTTGAGCATGTGGGTCAAATTCCATTTCCAAATTGGAAGAGCGTTTGGACGTTCTGGGAATGAGAGGCCGAAATGCTGTTTTGAAAGGGTGATGAACATTCTGAGCCTCGGAGGCTGAAATTTTTTTCTAGCAATGTTGTTTTAGGAATGTTGTTGAAGGAATGTTGTTTTATAAATTTTGTTGCAGGAATGTTGTTTTGAAAAGGCGAACAAGGAAGGGCAACCCAAATGGTATCTTCCGAGGCAACGTGCTAAGGGAAACCTGCAGGGGCACTTCCGTGAAAGCAAAAGACTTAGCAAAAATTAGGTAGGTGAATATAGTCAAGGGAATTCACTCGTTTGATGACACATGACCAATTTAGGCTCAAGGAAAGGGGCACACAAAAAAAGATGGGAGAAAAGCATCCTGTCGGGAGCAGAAAAGAGGGTCCCTGCCTACGGCGGGGCGTGTGTGCAAATCATGCACAACGCTTCCCTTTATCTATTGGTTGTGTCAATTTCATTTGTTTGGAAGTCTCTAAAGTCCCCTTTTTTAATCATCACCATTCTGTGTTGCGCAAAATGGCATTCTTGACAGAATGCATGCCTTACCTATGCTCCCAACTTCTATGTTTTAATCATCACACATTACTTCATTTAATGAGTTTGTTGGCCGCTAGTTGCTGAGAAGGTTCTAACACCTTTTCAATATTCCATCTTGGCTACTTTCATGGAATTTCAATCTATGGATACATCCTCCCATTGCGAACAACTACAGGGTGAATTCAATTTCCAATTGAAATTTCAACATAAGAATTCCTCATATCATATAATTTGGTGCATCTTTGAATGGATTTGATCTCATTCTGAACTTGTTCCATGGTTGTGTTATCTCTTCTTGGAGTAGATAGTTGAGAAGTAAGAAAAATTTGTATCACAAGTGTAGTGGCTCATATAAGAGTTTCAATTCTTGATGGCTCTTGACTAGCAATTGAGGCTATCTATGTTCCCATTTGTCATAGAAACATCCCTGCTACAAACACTACCTAGATCCACAATAGGTTTCAGACTTTGAAGTGTATCCTTGTAAAATGCTTCATCATCCTTGATTTATTTCTGATTATAGTGCAAGTTGTCAAATATTTCATCAAGCTTCAAACTATGTTGTGACTTTATCCCATGGTGACTTCAAGTCATTGCCTTCTTCAAATCGATGGAAGGAGTCCATACATTAAAAACTAGAATTTTTGGATAGTAATAGTTACTCATTACTATCTCACTATTATGCATCACCAAGGAGTCACCCAACCAATCCAAACATTCACAAACTAATGGAACACTTAGATTATTTGAAAGCACAACTATCTCCACATATAATGGATTTGAAAAACCCTAAAAATTACCCCTACTAATAATGACACAAACCTGGATCACTTCATTTGAGTGCATTGTATCTCCTAGATTAATATTGAAACACTTACAAATTCAAATATGTGTAAAGCATGTCGGGTCCACATATGGGCCCGACTAAAAAAAATTGCATTCAAAAAAATTTTCCCTAAATTGATCAAAGGAAGCTTTAGAGTCCATTTGAAGTGAAAAGATGAACTGAGTTGCCATTAAAATTTGCTTTCAGGCACTTTTGCATAATGGGCAAAACTGGTCAAGTGGGGTCTGGAATCGGCCTGGGAAACTAGTCAAATAACCTCCTAGGGCCATGAAAACTTGTAGGCGCCTAGTCCTTTGACCCAATAATGTAGTGCAACAAAAGGATCGGAAAAAATGACTCCCGAGTTGAAAGTTATTGACTGACAAAGTTGCTCAATTGAACCTTCTGCAACAACAGCTCGTTCAGAACCAATTAAAACTCACCCAATTGCCATTTTGAAAAAGTAGCAAATCAGCTCATAAAACTTTGAAACCTGACATACGAGCTCATCTTGGTATGGAGAATGTAGAACAACAATAATTTTGGCAAGATAATCAACCGATTGCAAAATAAAAGCTCAAACGAGAGGTAACTTTGTAAAACCGAAAGTTTACAAACAACAGAAAAGTGTTGAAACCCTCCAGCTTCACTTTGTAAAACCCTGACAAAACTTATCATGGGAAGCTGAAAATTGTCTTCTCAAATATGTCATATGAGCAGGCCTTCAAATGGGTTTTGCACAAAATTCAACAGGCTTCAAATTCTGACCCTCCAAATTAGATCATTTATTTCTCAAGTGCAATTCTGAGAGTGCAGAGGCAAATTTTTTGAAATGGGCACTTCAAGTTTGCAAAATTTAAGAGTTCCATCATGTTTCATTCATAATTTATGCAAGCTATACGTCAAGAGATAATTGGCTTCATAATTTTCCATTGAATTCCACAAAATGCTAGTACTTTTATGTAACATTACCAATTACAAAACTTGAACAACATATCCAAAGAATGACCTCGACTCTATTCTCAACATTTCATTACCAAATTCACAAAATATCCTTGTAAGAGGCCATGAATTTCCATTTATAGAATAAGGGAGAAGCAAGCCTTGAGCCTCTTACAATTGACACCATTCAATTCCATCTTTTGTTACAATATTAAAGAACCTTAACTTTCCATTAGGGAAAATCTCAAAAGGCATAACCATCACTATTAATTTACTAAAGTGTGCTCTCACATCCTTTAGAAAGTGTGCATTGAGGGAGGAAATTATACTGAATACTCATCAAAAATTTCTAAATATGGGGCACTCTCTTTCATCCATTTCTCTAAACATCTTCATCTTATCCCTGAACTGTTAGCTAGCCATTCTCATTCAAATTCTAACTATTGGATTGAAGATAGATGGCTAAAATTGAGTCCAAGGTGAATTTTAAAACACGGACATCGATACACATGAGATGCAAGATCAATGATCATCACACATCCTCAAAAGATCACATTTTGCACTAGAGATTTGAAATATAAAATGTTATATGAAGGACATGCATGATGAGTTGAGACATTGACATGTAGGCCCCTTTCCTTTGAACCTTGCAACCAAATTTATTTAATAGCTATCACATATCATATTTGATTTTTAGGCCTTGTGAATTGAAATATCAATTTGAGGAAACCTTGTGATGCATTGAGAATATGCCATGCATCCCATTTTCCTTTTAAGTATTACCACATTAGCCATCACATATAGAATTTCCATTGTCAAATCCATGATATAAACAACAATGTATTGAAAGCATGTGATGGGATGAGAATCTTCCACTTGTTCATTGAAATATTCCTTTATCAAATTCTCATTGTATTGCATATCACATTTTTCCCATCGCCCCACAATATAAAACTTGTGATGCAATGGAAGCATGCGATGAAACAATATATAACCACTTGTCATCGTAGATACATTTCACAAAATCGCTTGATCAAAAATATGAAATAAAGGACCCACCATAAATTTATCACACATTTCCTATTACTCAGTGCAACTTAATTCATAACAGTGATGTGAATTACCCACGTAACGCAATCAAAACATGTCATCTATATTTTCTAATGTCATACTCCACTAACATCACTCTTTGCAAATATGACCCTATCAATGCAACCAAAAACCGTGATGCGAAGAACTTATGTGATGACCATTAGATTATCTTCCCCTTCATTGTAGTTGTTGATCTTTGAACATCACACATCACAGTGCTACTTTATGCTCAAGAATAGAAAAAGTGATGTGAAGAAGAAATGCAATGAAACAATGGATTGACACATGTCCCTCAGTCTTGGGAGAACAAAGCCATCGCACATCACACTTAATAAGCTAGTGAAAGAAATGAAAAACACAATCTACAGGAAGCTAACGATGGAATCATAATTGGCCACGTGGTCAAAACTAAGTTGGGAGTGAGGCAGCTTAAATTGAGGGTTTTGTACATGTGCTAAATGTTATTTTAAATGGTGGCTATCATAGGTATTTGCATGAGTGATTGTTAAATAAAATTATATGCATGAATCAAACTTAGGAACCATTAAAAGTATGGTCTTAATTGGTAGAAGGAGAAGTTTTGATAACCATATCAGTGATCGACAATGTTCTCAGTACTGACCAAAAGACTGGCAACATTTATACTTAGCTAAATTTTAAAATAAATTAAACAAAGACTTAGGAAAATAAAATATAAATTTGGCATGGAATCAAGAAGTGAAAATGAAGCAAGGGGCCAATCAAAGCATGAGAGTAATGATATAAGTTATAACTAGACCAACTAGAAATTGACTCAGTAGGTCAACAAAAAAATAGACCAAAAGACCAAGGCATTCATTTAGTTGGGTTTTGGTAGGGTTTTAGCTAGCAAGGATGAGCCCTAAACATAATAAATGAAAACCCTAGCCCATTCAAAACCATAAAAACATATAGAATTTTGAAACTAATGGCCCATAACTCAAAAAACATTATAGGTTCCATAACCAATAAAGTTGGTTCGAGAACAAGCACTAGTTAAGTCCCTTTTTGAAGTAGATCCACAAATCACCAACCAACAATATACAATTGATAAATTTCCACAAGATGATTGGTATATGGACATCAAGAGCTACTTGATTACTAATAATTATCTAGATAATATGCTAAGATAGGAAAAAAGAGCTCTCAAGATTAAGGGTTAGAATTATAAGATTAAATGAGGAGTCCTCTTCAAGAAGAAAGATGAAGAGATATATTTGAGATTATTAAATTGACAAGAAGTAGACAACATGATATAAGAACTTCATGAGAATTTCATAATAGTTCACAAAGCCCCCTTGGCCTCCACTCATCTAATTTTAAGGGTAGGATATTATTGGCCAACTATCTTCAAAAATACCTTTGAACATGTGAAACATTGTTACACATACCAAATTGTTGTAGATAAAGGGATATATGATTCTCAACCATTGTAGCCTATAATGGAAATTTACCACTTTTCACAATGGGGGTCAGAATTCATTGGAATGATCAACCCACCATCATCAGAAAGACATAGGTGCATGCTTACTGTTAATGATTACTATACTAGGTGGACTAAAGCATCATGTAGCAAACAATGTGATGGCACTCTCAAATATTGTAAATTTGAAGTGCTCATTTCAAAATTTTGCATCTGCACATTCAAAGGTACCCTTAAAAAATCTGCCTAAGTGACCTACTTTGGAGGGTTAGAATTTGGAGCCTGTTGATTTTTGTATAAAACTCATTTGCATGCCCACTCATGTGACATATGTGAGCGTGTGTGTCAATTTTAAGCTTCCCACAATAAGATTTGACAGGATTTTGAAAGGTGAAGCTGAAGGGTTTTAACACTTGTCTACTGTTTGCAAACTTTCAATTTTGCAAAGTTGCCTCTTGTTTGAGCTTGTATTTTGCAACCAGTGGATTGTCATGCCAAAATGAATGTTGTTCTGCATTCTCCCCACCTAAATGAGTTTGTATGTCAGGTTCCAAAGCCTCATGATAAGATTTTCTATTTTTACCAGGCCAAAACCAAATGCAATTTGTTTAGTTTTACACTTGTATTCTCAAAAATCTTTCAAGGTGGTCAACTTTGACATTCAATATCTTGTGAGGATTGATGATTGAAGAAAATAATTCTTGCACACATACTTAGGGTACCTAAATGAGCTCGTATGTCTAGTGGAAGACTCCTAGGAGTTGATTAGCTATTTTTTCAAAATGACAATTTGGTGAGCCTAGATTGGTTCAGATGAGTGCAGTTGTAGAAAATTCCAACTGAGCAACTTTGGCTTTTAATATATTTCATCTTTGGATCTCTCTTTTCAAATTTCTTTTGCATTGCATTCTTGTATCAAATGTGTGCATATCTACTCAATTTCAAGGTCTCAAGATGAGTTTGGATGGGTTAATTAATTATTTTATGATTGTGATAGGGCCAAAAATGGTGTTCTGGAAAGTGTTAAATTTCCAAATTCTAATGATAACCCATTTCTTATTTTGATCTTAAATATCTATAGTTAAATTTTCATCAAGATCAAAAGTTATTTGATATATTATTTTAATGCATTTCAGTTGCGGCTAACACATCCCGGGGGCCAGTTTACAATGGAAGTACCTAAATTTTAAGAGCTGGGAAAAATATGAGGAAATAGGTTTTCTCTAAATAATTGATTATGTATGCATGCAAAAATCGCAACTTCAGATGTCTTGGTTTTCCCACAATAAATTTTCCCTATTTGGGTTGTAATTGAAACTAAATTTTTTATTATTTCCTAATGTCCAAATTGCACATATTTAAAACATCTTGCATATTTTAAATATTATAAAATAAAAAATGCAGAGGAATAAATTTATTTTATGGAAAGTTAAATATATTCTATGTTTTAAAAAGTTCAACTTTATAAAAGTAATTTTCTTATGCACAACAATGCTTCCCGCAAACCTCTCACAATTAAAATAAATTTTTGCACAAGCTTGCGAGGAAATAAGTTTTTGCAAAAGCTTGCAAGTGTGCGAGGAGAGTGCTAGGAGGATGATGGTGATCTGCAATCTCCATTGTAATGAAGATTGAGGTTTTTTCTTCTCCATCAAAGTTCTTTTGTGTGGGCAGTCAACAAGTATAGTTGCAGGATGAACAGTTCTCACGTTTTTGAGTTACCAGGCATTTTTTGGGGGTCCATTTGAACTCAAATTTGTTGTCTCATGCTTTAAATTCTTCCCCTAACCATTCCTAATGCTTGGGTAGAGATTTCAAGCATGTTTGGGATAATTTTCGGGTGTCTGCAGCCATTAAAATGCCCTCTCATTCAGAAAAACGACCCAAATTTTTTTAAATGTCACAAAACACATCAAATTGTTTGAGGAAATTCTATTTTGGCAGAGGAAACAAGCGGGGCTATTGCTATTCAAAGCATTATGTATGGTGATTAAAACGTAGAGAAGGGTTGGAATTTCTTCTAGAGGTGGAGCAACCACAACCAAGCAACAACATCAGTATATTGAAGGAGTTTATCAGCATGAAAAAAGGAATTTAGGGTTGTGTGTTGTAAAATATATATCTTGCAATGTCAGTATAACACACCTTCATGAAATGCATTACTTAAAAGGAAATCAAAAGCAACATAAAGGAAATTACAACCTATCCTTTTAACTCATCCCATGGCTCTCTAATCCCAAGGAATCTTGCAAATTATGCTCTTAGATCTTATTATGGTTGCACAATACCCTACAAAGATTGATAACTCAAGAAACGAGATGCTTAAAATGAAATCTACATGCCTATGTTTTTGGATTTTTCAATAAATTGATGCATAAAAACTAAATGATCCTAGGATGGAAATGATGTTAAATCTAAATGTTGAAATGATGATAAAGATGAAATGCAAATGCTAAATGGAAGGCGAAATGAATTAAACTACCAAAATGAAAATGTCATTATGATACTAAAAATGCACTAAAATGCAAACTAAGCTAAATGCTCTCCAATTCTCTCACAATTTGCACTAAAATTTAGCATCATAAACTTGTCTAATCTTCATCTATATCTAAAATGTTGTAGTATAGATTTTTCAAGCCTCCACGTGATGTGGCAACAATGGACGGTTCGTATTGTGATCCTGCGGTATTAACGACAAGGCATCAAGAGGTTAGAGGGAATCAGGGAGATGGTTACCTTCCACAAGACAAATTGTCAAGTGTAGAAAGGAATCAAAGAGCAAGAGAAGCCATGTGTCTCAAGTTCAAAATTGGTTACAAATTTGTTGAGGATATTCCACATTTTTCAATTTATAAAAATCCATTTATGACACATGAGGTGGCAAATGAGTTGGAGGAGGTTAAAAGAAAGTTGTAGAAATATGCTTAAATTGGATTTAAAAATTCAATTTAATAGGAGAGGGGTAAATTAGTAAAATGACATATAAATTCTTTGTGCATCTTAACTAATTTTGGAAGAATATTCTAAATTCGAATTCAAAAATCCAAATTTAAAAAGAAGAGGGAAAAAATAATTAACAAATTGATTTATTCGTCCTTTCAATTAATTTTAGAAAGAAGGTGAATTGTGAAAAGAGGAAATAGACTATGAACTATATAAATAAATTTTATAATTTATTTATAATAGTAGATGAATTTAGAATATTAATCAAATAGCTAGTATTTAATTAAAGCGATGCTCAAACCATTTTTGTGTGTATACATTTTGCCCCTCTTTGAAGTGATATACAAAACCGCATTGCTTCAAAGAATAAATTTTCTTGACCATGATGATAAAAAAATTTGACATGCCCCAAACTTTGATTTTAAAATGATGATGAAAGGATGCCCCCTTGGGAGGTGAATCGGGGATTTTTGATGATTTTTTGAAAATTTTTGAAAATTTTAAATGATTTTTCAATGATATGTTGATGATTGATGGATTTGATACGGATGACCTGATTTATCTCCCAAAAATTAGAAGAGAGTTGCCACACTGCTGATTAGTTGATAAAAGACCCCTTTGAAAAATAAAATAAAATGCCACCCTAATTACCCCTTAATTGACCTTTAAAAGGGGTAAAAGGTTAAAAGTTAAGTTCATTTGTAACCTTGCATTTTAAGAACTGAGAGCATGCAGAGCAAAGATGGAGAGGATTCCATGCCACACACACTGATTTGAGCGAGTTCATCGTTATCAACATCCGATTAGGTATGGACCTTCAGTATGTACCCCAAAACCACTTTTTAAAATTTTGAATTTTGAATTTTGCGTCGTAAAATATATTTAAAATTTTGAATTTTCCCATGTTTTAACGTGTAGGATAGGCGATTTAGCGCATAGGGTACCCAATAGCGCACGTAGGGAGTCTATAGTAGCACATTCCATTAGGTTAGCACCCTCAAATTAGTTCGACGCATCCAGTTTCTGCTTTAGCGCATTCACTAAATAGCGCATAGATGTGATAAAGTCGCGCATAAGGTTGATTAAGCAATGCCTTCAAGAAATGGCACATCAGGACTCTATTCTAGCGCATAGGTTTAGTTTTCTAGTGCATCCATGAAATAGCACATCAATCCTCAGTTCTAGTGCATCCATAAGATCTTCCAACGCATCGGGTAAACTGACGCATAGAAACCCTGTTTTAGCGCATTCATCCAAAAATGATAATTTTGATGAATTCCTCCTAGATTTTGATGATTTTTTATCTTGTTAGCTGATGAGAGGATGATGTTGATTGATAGGTTGATGATCATCCTCATGATAGGCGAGGACCAATGAAAAGATTGATTGATTGATAATCTTCCTCATGATAGGCGAGGAACGATTTGATTGATGTTGATGATCTTCCTCATGATAGGTGAGGAATGATGAAAAGATAGGATAAGCTAATTGATTGATCTCATGACAAATGAGAATCGAATAATAGGATAGGTGCTCCTCGAGATTTGATGAGAATATCACATGAGCTAATTTGATTAGATGATGTGCTTGATTGATAAGCTGATTGAACGATCTGCTGACTTGATGTTTTAAATTGATACTAGGAGGGTGGCTTAGGAAACCTTCATGTTCACGAGCACTTTCCAGGGATGTGGTATATGACCCCAGAGCTAACTCCAATAGATCTTTCCATTATCAACCAGTGTGCTTTGAGCTCCTTGATTGACATGCCCCAATACCAAATTAACCGAGGGCTACTGATAGTGCTGGTAGAGAGGTGGCATAGTGACCAAAACACATTTCATTTAACAACAGGTGAGATGACAATGACCCCAGAGGACATCTATCAGATACTGTGTATACCAGTTGTTGGGACCTTGGTGATGTATGATGTTGAGGAGCAGGGAGGTACAAACACCATCATTCAGATATTTCAGGATGAGAATTTTATTGGTTATGAGGATTCATGGTGGGATTTGATTGGTTCCACTCGAGCTTTGCCATGTGTTCTAGCTAGATTCATTAGAGGTTTTCTTTGCCCCAACCATAGGTCGAAGGGCTTCTCAACTGGTTGGGGTCAATTATTAGAGGATGTGATAGCTCACGACACAGTTTATGCCTAGGGTACGTGCATGCTGCCACATTTATATCATGATTTGCACTAGGTGGTGTATCTTCGGGTGAGTATCTTGTCAGCAGGATGCACTCTTCTATAGCTCTAGGCTTGGGAGCATATAGCAATCACATGGTCAGTTGGTGATAGGGTGCAGGGCAGTAGGACGCCCATATGTGTTTAGGTATTCAGGACCACTTGTCCAGCAAAAGTTGGGAAAGTTAGAGTATTGGAGGTGCGTCTTAGATGACCTGGATACCGTGATTTGGAGACCGTACTTGGATTGCAAGGCATGGCCCTCAGATGGTGTAGAGATTTCGTTCATGTTTTGCAACAGATGCTTGATAGGGAGGACACCTTATATTTTAGAGAGATTCATGTTTGGTAGGGTTCATAGGTGTAGACACATAAAAATGACCTAGGCCTGCAAACTCTATTTCTAATCCTTTTCTTCCTAGCATAATTAAGACATTTTAATTATGTTCCTGACTCACTTTCGACTATTAATTAAATAATTCATATTTGTTTATTCTTCATGATTATTAAATAAATAAATTTTAATTATTTATTTAATGTGTCACTAATTGTCTAATGTCTTCCTATAATTAAATAAATTTCTTAATTTATTTAATTATTTTTGTACATTATGTCTTCTTGATTATGAAATAAATAATTTTATTTATTTATTTTATATGTCACTAATTCTTAAAAATTCCTCTTATAATTAAATAAATTCTTTAATTTATTTAATTATTGCCACCTTCACATTCCTCTATAATTAAATAATATATTTATTATTTAATTTCCACCTAAATTAAATAACTTTTATTATTTAATTTCTTCTAAATCTTATTTATTTAAAATAAGTCCCACTTTCTAATTCCGTCTTTTAGTAAATAATTTAAATTAAATTATTTACCGTCACATGACCCCACCCCTTTTGAATTAAAATAATTTATAATTCAAAAAGTCAACATCCCTTCTTGAATCAAATAATTTTAAATTATTATTTGAATCTCCAGCAACTTCGATTTGTGTGCTCAAAATCTCTTGTCACATGCATTGTCAACCATTGATTTGATTTTCTAAAAATCAATCTTGTCCATTCATTTCGAATTTGACCTAATGTTGCCCTAACCCTAATTGTGGGTTGTCATATTGAATCTTGTCCACAGATTCTAGGACACGTATTGAATCTTTAATCTCATTTGTCCATAATCTTTCAAGTTTGTGAAACACATTTCGATTTGGGCTTAAAATGAACACCATGTGAGTGTGAGTTAGGATATTCAAGTTTTCACTCTTTGTTTTTAAACAAGGATTGATTGAACTATGAATATCCTAATTTGATTTTGTTGAACCTTAGAAAATTGGGCCTACTTTGGTGGGAAAAGTACTCACCCCAAAGTGACTCAAATTGGGAACGCGCTAAAGCCAAGCGACGCCCAACCGGTATATAAATTTTAATGTTAAGGAAAGATTAGCATTATAGAAGCTCTTGGGGACAAGCAATTGACTCCCCAATACCCTTGTGGTGCGTTGAAACCTGTAGAATGTAACCTCTACAAACTGGGATGATAATGCCTCTCACGTGGCCTTTTGAACGGGTGCCCGAAATAAATCCTTTGTTCTAGTAAGCCAAAAACCTTCTATTCTTTGGTACAACAACGGTCGTTGCGAAGACACCCGCACCTATGCAATTCTTAGTAGAGATGATCAATCTTCCATGGGATTTTCATGGAGGTTGGAAGCTTGGTTGCCCTGAGAAGTGGGTGCACTGTAAGGGAGAGCCTATGGGGCCAAGGTTCTAAATTCATCCGCTAAGGATATGAAATTAGTGGGATCCAAAAGAATATTGTCCTTGCAGCCATAGGATTTTTGTAAAATGACTTCTATGTGGTTGATTTTCATTTTTTACAACACCATGTGTTTGCCAACTATTTTCAAAAAAATCAACATCAAACATGCCAAAATCTGAAACAACTTTGCCAACTAAAACAAATCCTTGCAATTGACCTAAAATTTTGTCAAATCACTTCCTGCGATGCATTTTCCATCATGAACCACATTTGTCAAATCAAGTCCTCAATTTTGCACACTTTGGGATAGGAAAACTTTCCTTTCTTTGTCAAACCATTGTCTCAAAAAGTAAATTGTCATTGGACCAAGTCAAACAAATCAATATTTAGTCATTGTCCTTTGGTGAGCTACTTCTAACTCATAAGTCTAGTGTGGAAATCTCACCTTGTCATTTTGTCATCTTGTCCTTCAAACTAGTCCTTTGACAATCCAAATCGAGACATTGGCCAAACTTTGAGTGGTTAGAAAACCTTTCCTAAAAATAATTTGACATAAGGCATCCCATTTTATCACTTTGCATTGTCACCTTGCATAAAGCATAGTCTCATTCCATCCACCATCATGTCTTCAAGTCACTATGACATGCTTGCTAGTCTAATTGAATTCCAATTCAGTAGTAATGGTCAAGCACAACTTGCTAGGGACTTCAAAACACTTTACCTCCAATCCAAGTCTAAATTTACAACCCCTAGCCTTCCATCCATCTATCCATCTTACCAACAATCCATGAGTCCTAGTCCTCTATCCATCTACTATCAGGAGTATCCTAACACCATCCATGACACTAAGTCACAAAAAATTTCCATTGGACATACCCACCCTAACTTTCACAAGGGAAATCAGCCATCCATCAATCCAAACCAACTATCCATGTCATATCTTATTCCTTCATTTGCATAATATCCTAGTCCTTCATTCAAATCATATCCTAATCCTCCATCCACATCATATTCTAATCCTCCATCCACATCATATCCTTGTCATCCATCCATGTCCTGTTCTATTCCGTCATCTCATCCTAGTCCTTCATCCACTAATCTTTTCCAAACCTCCACGTCATATCCTATTCCATTACACCTCAATCTAATCCAAGACACTCCATATTTTCATGAAAACACATCTAGTCATGGTCACCAAAGTCCCATCCCATTTCATAAACTTGAGGATACATGTCAAGAGGCAAGTCCAAAGCATGACATCATAACATCACCATCTTGTCTAGATCAAAGTAGTCTATTGGACCCCATCTTTACATCCATTCAAGAAGTCCTCCTAGAAAATCATGGCATACCAAAGACACTTATCCTTGGTCAAGATTCCATCCAAAACCATGTCATTAAAGACAAACCTATCCGTGTTCAAGAGTCCATCCAAAACCATGTCATTCAAGAAGAACCTATCCTTGGTCAAGACCCTATTTCCAATCATGACATTCAAGACAACCCCATCTTTGACCAAGACCCTACCATTGATCCAGAAGTCCAAAACGATCCACTTCATGAAATTTATGCCCTTCATGATGAAACACTTGAAGATGACCCTCTCCAAGCTTCCAACATTGACACATCCAAAAATGAGACACTTGCCTCCATGGGACACATAGATGATCTACCACTAGAACAAGAGTTTCCTAGCATGGATATATTTGCAAATGATCAAGCTATAACTGAATTCAGTGGGCTCTATGACAATGACCATGAAGACGGTTTTGACATCAACTTCGAAGCACCAACAGAATCATCAGAATCTAATATGTCAAAAAATAAAACCGAAGATGTCAATCAAAAATCTGTCCAGCATGTCAGTGAAGCTACAACATCCTATCAACTAGGGTCATCTATCTTTGTCAGAGCAGGCTTTCTTATAGATGAGAAAATTTAGAGTAAAGGTTTTCGACAGAATAAGGATGGGTTAGCATCTTGCTTCCAAAGTAACACATATCCCATCGCCAAAAAAAATTGTCAAAACATGCATTATCAAGGAAAAGGACTAGGACTGCATGAGTAAGGAATTATTGAACCAGTACAAGTTCAAGAAAATTACAAACATGAAGGTCTTGGCTACTCCTCAGTCGGAAAAACTAACGATGTTAGTGGTCCCTCCTCGATATTGGGGGCAACTTTATCTTGTACAAATATCAAAATGGGTGTCATGAGTATTCCTTGTCAAAAGATTTTTTCCAATACCCCTTCCCTCCACACCCGAAACCATCATTCCATCATGAATAAGCCTTCCATTTGGAACCAACAAAAAAAAAATTATTACAAATCCAAAGTTCAAAATCACATGTCAAAGGCCATTGAATCAAACAAAAAGTCAAGTGGACAAATGAAATTAAAATGGATCCCAAAGAAAAATGGGTCAAGTCAAGAAAAGAATGAATCAAGCAAAGAAAATATTCAAAATCCAAAAGTCAATCAAAATGTGGAGCCACAACACAAGAGGACTCGCACATACAATACATGTCCACCTCTATCAAAATGGCCATCAAGAAAGACATATAAAAATGTTGGTTCCAAACAACTTCCTAACTCGACACCTAAAGTTTGGAGAATAAGAACCAATACATCCAAACATCCAACCAACCCGTCCACGTCCACCATCATCCACCATAATCCTACATCCTCCTTAAAATCCAAACATCCCATGTCACAAATCTATCACATCTTGGTAGCAACGCTTTATCATAAGGACTCTCATGACACTCTATCACGATGTGCATATTTTGATAAGGCCAACTCAAGTATCAAAAATGATCACAATGACATCAATCAGTTGTATGCAAGTGCTATCAACCTGACAAGGCAACTACTTCAGAAAGGTCATTATTGGCATGTCATGGCACCAATCTCTACATCGGCACCGTCAAAGGCTTAAGCATAGTCAGTGGCCATCTAAAGCATCAAAGCTATCCAACAAAAATACCAAACTACAAAAAAAATCAAAAAATCAAAAAAATCATCACCTTGATGAAAACATGGCAAACAGGCGTCTTGGTGACACCAAAAAAAAAAAAAAAATAGTAAAGAGAAAAATTTCGTCCAATGGTGAAAACCTGGCAAACAGGCGCTTTGGATAAGTACCATGATGAAACCTGGCAAACAAGCGTCATTTGTAGAATAAATCATCTATGTGGACCATTAAACTTGGGGGCAAGTTGTCTCATCTCCCATGCCCTTCACATGACATTTCTTATGAAATTTCCATCTATCCATCCAAGCCCTATCATTTCCATCTATTTTCCCACCTACTTTTGATAAGAACTAAAATACAAACATAGGTCATGCTTTGGGAAAACTTTTGACATGTCTATCCTTTGGCCATACCCTATTCCATATCATGTCATTACAATCATAACCTCATATGACATTGTCCTTGACAACTATATGATAATAGTCCTCATGTCTCTTATCTTTTATAGAAGCCATCAATTGTCCTTTTATTCCTATCACGCATCTTGGTTTCCCTTGTCAACGGTCTAAAGATCCCTTGTCATCCCATCTAGTCCTCATGAAGTCATTCAAAATGCAACAATATGGCACCCTAGCACATTATCCAAAACATTCCTTGGCTTTGTCCTTGGCCCTGCTGCAAAATTTTATCCTCTTGTCATGTCATTTTCATCTTCATGTTGTTTCGGGATGTGTCCTTCCCACATCAAACAACGTTGTCATTGTCATCGTCACCTGTCAATCGGTATTCAGCTTGACTAGCAGCAAAATCATGGTTTTCCTTGGATTCATGTGTGTCGCCATCATTCACATGCATTTGTCGCAATGTTCGTTAAAAATCAAAAAGTCCTAAAAATCTGAAAAAGTCCTGAAAAAAGTCATAAAAATTTGAAAGAGTCCTAAAAAATTCATAAAAATTAGAAAAAGTCCTAAAAAATATCTAAAAATTGAAAAATGTCCTGAATAAAATACAAAAACATCCAAATCAATGTCAAAATCCTAAAAGCAGAGTCAAATTCAATCTTTATCTTATCAATCCAATCAGTCACACCAATCAATCTTTGTCCAAGTCTAAACTACATTGTCTTTGTGCATTTGCTACGTAGGAAAGATTCATCTTTGAATCCCCAAGACATTAGGTCAGTCTTTCTATGTTTGTCAAAATAAAGATCATAAGTCAAACATGGTCGCGTCGGTCAAATAAAGAAGACATAGTTGCACTTGACACAAGACAGTCATTCAAAACATCAATGTCAAAATTGGTTAAAATTAGACAACATAAGCCAATCAATCATACAGTCAAAATCAGTTAGCTAGTACAGTCCAAATCCTTTGTAGGACATCCTTGAATTATCTTTTGGTCATATTACTAGCTACCTCAAGGATCTCCTACGAAGGATTTAGAGGTCCAATGACGTCTCATGACCTATTATATTTTTTTTCTTTGACTGTTGTCTGTGGATTGTCTTGACAAAAAGAATGGGGCAAATGGGCCTCTAATATGAGTTAGGACATTCCTTGTTTGCAACTGTCTATTTAGAAAGTGGATGACCTGGCACACCTTGGTCTACGTCATATCATGGTGTTTGTTGGCCATTACAATAATCTCCCCAATGATGATTAAAGAGCAATAAATATTAAAGTCCTATGGCAATATGTTGAAGGATTTGGTCTAGGAACTAACATGCATCTCATATAGACATTGCATCCATATCTTCTACACTAACACTTCTTTGTCTCTTCATATTCTAAGTCTTCTCATCAATTTCGAGTGCACACCCATGTTCTTGGAACCTGTTTGTCCTCTCGAGGGGGCATACCGCAACCCTCCTCGTCATTCTTCCTCATCCTATTTTGCATTGGGCCATATGTTTGGCTTATTTTCTTTTCCACAATGTGACAAGTTGCATTATGACAAAGAGGGGAAAATGTAGACACATAAAAATGACCTAGGCATGCAAACTCTATTTCTAATCCTTTTCTTCCTAGCATAATTAAGATATTCTAATTATGTTCCTAACTCACTTTCAACTATTAATTAAATAATTCATATTTGTTTGTTCTTCATGATTATTAAATAAATAAATTTTAATTATTTATTTAATGCATCACTAATTGTCTAATGTCTTCCTATAATTAAATAAATTTCTTAATTTATTTAATTATTTTTGTACATTATGTCTTCTTGATTATGAAATAAATAATTTTATTTATTTATTTTATATGTCACTAATTCTTAAAAAGTCCTCTTATAATTAAATAAATTCTTTAATTTATTTAATTATTGCCACCTTCACATTCCTTTATAATTAAATAATATATTTATTATTTAATTTCTCCTCTTTTATTGTGCTCATTTTAAATAAATATTATTTATTTAAAATAAGTCCCACTTTCTAATTCCCCCTTTTAGTAAATAATTTAAATTAAATTATTTACTATCACATGACCCCACCCCTTTTGAATTAAAATAATTTTTAATTCAGAAAGTCAACATCCCCTCTTGAATCAAATAATTTTAAATTATTATTTGATTCTCCAGCAACTTCGGTTTGTGTGCCCAGAATCTCTTGTCACATGCATTGTCAACCATTGATTTAATTTTCTAATAATCAATCTTGTCCATTCATTTTTAATTTGACCTAATGTTGCCCTAACCCTAATTGTGGGTTGTTATATTGAATCTTGTCCATAGATTCTAGGGCACTTATCAATCTTTAATCTCATACGTCCATACAAAATTGCATTTTCTATAAAATGCCAATTTTGTCTCATATCTTGCAGTCACAAATATATCTCTTGAATCTTTGAAGTCACTCTCATATATTTCTTTGTCTACTTCTTCATCTTGCATTCTTGCATATAGTCATTTAAAATCCTTCAACATTTTCTTAGGGCTTGTCATTTTCATTAGCTTGCTTATCATAAATTTGAGGGCAACGACATATTTCAGCAAGTTGAGAAGGTGTAATGGAGGTCAGTCATGGAGGATGAAGATATCTGGTGAGATTGTTTCATTGTATTTCCTTTGCACTTCATTATTTACTTAGGGTTTTGATGTTCTGCATATTATATTGCTAACCCTAGAAAATTCCTATTGTTACAATAAGAAGTATGGTCATGTCTAGGGGATGCCACAGGGGGAAGCTCATTACGCGCGACAACAACTATACATACCAGAGTGGGGTTCGTCCATTGATTATGATGTAGCTTGTGCTGAGTACCATGACCTACAACCCATTTTATAGTAGTATCTCCCTTAGGTCATTGATGCTCAGATGATGGTGGACTATGTAGAGTACTTCTACACTCATCCATTTCCACAAATCTCCAGTCTCGATGAGCCGAAACCAATTTTGGATGTAGGGAGGAGAGCAGTAGAAGTCACACAACCTGAGGGAGGAGATGGAGGAGGAGGGGAGGATGATGGTGGTGATGGAGGAGGGGGAGATGGAGGAGGGGGTGGTGGAGATGATGGTGGAGGAGGTGGAGGAACACAAAAATTTGGGGTTATCCCCAAGAGGTGGCAGTCAGGACCAGTCGGACAATGATATTTAGCATTATGGATGCCCTTACAGAGACATCAAACATAGATTACTAGTTTACAGGGGCAGGTATAGACCCTACAGATGTAGGATCAAGCACCTTAGGGCCAGCTTGCTCAGGCCCAGGCACAGGTTCAGGCATAGGGTCCGGCTCATGTTTAATTGCAGGGACAAATGGCTTAGTTGTAGGCCTAGGTAGCCACACTGACCACAAAGTGAGATGCTTCTAGGAGGCAAGCAGAGTAGGCTATGGAAATATCCAATAGGGTACAGACTATAGCCCAGGGTACAAATATTTATGACCTAGTGAGAGAGCTCAAAGCATCCGCTGAGGAGGAAAAATATTATAGGAGTCGGTATTACGAGGTTGTACCAGCAGAGAAACGAGTCAGCTATGCTAGGTCTAGATCAGGGCATGCCCACTCTCACACTACCAGTAGAGGAGTGACTCAACCACTTTCCCCAAGCGGACCTCCACCACCAAGTACAAGACCATCAAGGGCAGGGTCGTTGGGGATAGGATAGAGACCGGCCACATCAGGTGGTAGTACCATAGGATCTCCTGGGCATACATGATTTTTTATTGTGATTTACATACTCGACCATTGTGCCACATTTTTTATGTATTTTAGTCTCAGATTTATCATTGTATACTTGACACTATTTCATGAGTTTAAAAGATATGCAGTGGTGGTTGATGATCTTATGCATTTATATTTTATTATGGATGTATGTTAATAAATTACATTCTATATGATTATGCTATGGATGAATGTATGAATGATGATGCATTGTTTTTATTATATTCATGAATGATGTATCCTTGAGATGGATGATATGGATGCAAATGATATGAAATTTGATTTGTTTTGTAATTTTATATGTTTATGGATGTATAGATGCAAATGATTTTATTATAAAATGGATGCAAATGTGAGTATGGATGCAGATGTAATGAATGTATGATTTTATGTTATGCAACTATGTGATGAATGTTATTATGAATGAATGATGTAATGAATTTTTGTATGTTTTTGGTATTTTCTATGCAAGTATATGAAATGAATTATGATTATGAAATGCAAATGATGTTATTACGGATGACTATGAATGTATTTATTATGACATTGATGTGATGACATGGATGATATTGGTATGCTTTATTTTTGGAAGCTTTTTAAATGCAAATATTATAATGAATGCATGAATGATGTGGAAGTGTAAATGGAAATGCAAATTAATGATCTTTTTGTTTTGTCAAGTATACTCAAATACTATAGAAAGAAATAACATCCACCCTGAGAAATGACCAGCTTAGAAAATCTATAATGCTAATGCAGCCTAAAATGAAATTCAATTCTATCCATGCAATGTTGTCAATCTTATTCATTGTGCATATTTTCATCATTGAGTGTTTTATTATGTTGAAAGTTCGTACAAACATCAATGGCATGAAATAGACCATGATGACCTAAGTACAACTTCCATACAACTTTCATTGAGATTTGATAGTACAAGATAACACAAACATCGAGGTATAATTAGACCAAGATGACTTGAGCATGACTTGTGTAAATAGACAAGAGTTAATCATGTTCCTATGTAAATTCAGTATGCCATCAATGATAATTTGTAGAGCATGTCCTATGACAATTTTCACAGTAGTAATGATTAACTCACAAACAACAAAAAAATAAAATATCTTATTTGATCACAGTGCCTCTAGTGCATGACATCATTGAGGTACTTCCAATAAATTATAACAACGACAAAATTACATTATTTGAACATTTTAAGGTTATCCAACCATGATTCAGAATTTGATCCTTCAGTGATGACATGATTTGATTTGATGTTGATGTTTGATTTGATTTAATTGATTGGATTGGATAATGCTTGATGATGATCTTGATATGGTCATTGCAATTGTTGTTTTGATGTTGAGGTTTGTTGATTGCTTGTCTGTTGTTTAACTCTCAACGGTGATTTGCCTCTGGTGAGATCAAGATTTTTTCCCCAGTGAGAAAAAACCAATTTTTTTTATTATGGATATGTACAATGAAAACCAAGCCAAAGTGGGATGACCGTGTTAGCCAAATATGGACATGAATATTTTTGTAAGATATGCATGAATGTGCAGGGATGGGAAAGGCAGATGATCAACACACATTTGAAAAGACGAAGGAGCCGACTCAATCACAAATAGCGCCTGCTACCAAGTTTTCACCATTTATTTTTATTACACTTTTTCAGATTAAATAATTTTTTTGTTGTTATCAAGATGCCTGTTTGCCAGGTTTTCACCATTTGTTTTTATTACACTTTTTCAGATTATATAAAAAAAATTCAGGACTTTTTCTAATTTTTATGATTTTTTCAGGACTTTTTCTGCTTTTTATTAATTTTTCAAGACTTTTTCTACTTTTTTATGATTTTTTCATAACTTTTAACATGCACTAGATGCATCAGGCATAAAACTTCTTCAAGTGAATTATTTTCATTGGTTCTTCAAAAAAATCCCCCTCGGGTGTACATAACTGATATGCCCCTAATCCGAAGATTGAAATCACAACAAAAGGACCTAACCAATTAGGTTCAAATTTTATTTTGTTTTTTTTGTCCTGTTGATTATGGGGATTCTCTTTTAGAACTAGATCACCAACTTGGAATGTCCTAGGTTTGACTTTATGATTATAACTTCAAGACATTCTCTACTGATAGAATTTCAGGTGATTCACTGCTAGTTGATGACGTTCATCTAACAACTCCAGCTCTTGCAACCTGGATATACAGTAATCCAAATCTATAATAAGGCCTTTCAAGGACACCCGAAGTGAGGGTATCTCAAATTCAATTGGAAATAATGCTTTAGATCCATAGACAAGTGCATAGGGTGTGGCTCTTGTGGGAGTATGAATGCTTGTACGATAGGCCCACATAGCATGATTTACTTGGGTATTCCAATCATGTCCATCATCGTTGATGGTTTTCTTTAGAATTTTTAGGATTGCTTTGTTAGAGGCCTTAGCTTGGCCATTCCCTTGAGGGTAATAGGGCATAGAAAACCAATGTTGGATATGGAATTTTTCATAAATCTCTTGCATGTCCTAGTTTTTAAAAGGTTTGCCATTATCGGTGATGATGGATTGGGGGATACCATATCTACATATGATGTAGTTTAGGATGAAAGAAGATATTTTCTTCCCCGTGATGTTGATTAGAGGAACTGCTTCAACCCACTTTGTAAAATACTTTGTGGCTGTGATAATGAACTTGTGTCCATTTGATGAAGATGGGTGAATTTTTCCCACAAAATCCAACCCCCATTGAAAAAATGGCCAAGTTGATCGAAAGGGTTGCATTTCCTATGCAGGTGCATGAATGAGATTACCATGGATCTAGAATTTTTGACATGTCTTGACAAACTGAAAGGATTCTCTCTCCATAGTCAGCCAGTAATATCCTAGATAGAGGAGTTTCTTGGTGAGGGTTAAACCACTTGAATGAGTTCCACAAATACCCTCGTGCACATCATGTAAAGCTATTTCAGACTCATCATTCTCTAGACATCACAAAAGAGTTCCATCAATACCTCAATGGTAAAGGACATCCATTATAATGGTGTGACAGGTATATTGGTGAATGAAATTTCATTTTTGGTTACACAAAAGATCGAGAGGGAAGATATTATCTTTTAAGTAGGCGTATATCTTTCCATAGATGGAAGTATTGGCATCGTCTAGGTGGCAAATAAATTGGGACTCAAGGTCATCGTAAGTGAGGATAAAAAATTGATCCACCATGAACTCATAATGACCACATTTTTTTGGAATCTACAACAAAGAATCAATAGTAGCCATAGCATCGGTGGCCTTGTTGTCACTCCTAGGAATTTGACCAAATTTTATGTCAACAAAATACTTCTTGAAGTCATGAATCATTCTCTTTTAAGGCATTAGTTTTTCATATTTGGTTTGATAATCATTGTTGACCTGATTGATGACTAGTTGTGAATCCCCATAAACTTGGAGCTCTGTAATTTTCCATTCCACATCTATCTTGATCACAATAATGAATGCTTCATATTCGGTTGTTTTGTTAGTGCAAGGAAATATCAATCGATTAGATTTTGGAATTGTATTCACTAGGGGAGTGATGAATAGGATTCCTGCTCTTGATCCATGTTGAGTGAAGGAACCATCAAAATATAAAACCCATTATTTTGTTGTTACCATCAGGACATATGCATCTAGAAATTCAATTTGGAGTGGATGATCATCATGAAGTGGTGCCTCAACTAGTTGGTCAGAAATAGCTTGCCCTTTGATATATTTTTGATCGATATATTGGATGTCAAATTCACTGAGTACCATTACCCACTTGGCGAGTCTTCCTGTTAGGTTGGATTTTCTTAGGAGATACTTTAGTGGATCAATTTTGGCTATGAGCTTAACTGCATGGGTCAGCATATAGTGTCACAATTGTTGGATAGAAAACACTACGGCTAGACAAGATTTCTCGATGGAGGTATAATTGATCTCATGTTCATTCAAGGTTCTAATAATATAATAAATTTCTCTTTCCTTCCCTATCGAATCTACCTATGCCAACAAGGCTCCCAAGGATTAGTTAGTAGTGGTGATGCACAATAAAAGAGGCTTCCCTTATGCTGGAGGTGCTAGAACTGGTGGACTGATCAAGTATTGTTTTAGATGGTTGAAATATGTTCCACACTTCTCATCCCATCAGAAAGAAACATTCTTATGCAAGAGATGATTGAAAGGATGAGTCTTATCAGCTAGTTGGGAAATAAATCTTTTGATTGATTGGAATATCTCTTGGAGGGATCTTAACTGACTAATGTTTTTTGGGGGAGGCATCTCCATGATGGCTTTAACTTTCATGAGATCTACCTCAATTCCTTTCTCTGACACTATGTAGCCAAGTAGCTTTGCTGATGTTACCCCAAATACAATTTTTTTTGGGTTGAGGCGGACATGAAATTTCTCCAGGCTAGTGAATAGTTTGTCTAATATTTCCATATGTCCTTCTCTAGTGTGGGATTTTACCAACAGTTCATCCACATAATCTTCCATGAAGGTATGCATCATGTCATGAAAAATAGTTTTCATATCTCTTTGGTATGTAGCCCCAACATTCTTCAACCCGAATGGCATGAAATTCAACCAAAAGGTTCCCCGTGGGCAAGTGAAATCCATCTTATCTTGATCCTCAAGAATTATCTTGATTTGGTTGTACCTAGAAATGTCATCCATTAGTGACAACATGCCATGTTCCACTGTCAAGTCCACAATGATGTCTATATTAGGCAAGGGGAAGCCATCTTCCGGGCAAGCCTTGTTGATATCTCTAAAATCAGTGCACATCCTTATGTTGTTATCAAGTTTCGAGACAGGTACAATATTTGATATCCAATCTGCATAATCAATAGGCCTGATGAATCTGACATCCAACAACTTTTTTAGTTCACCATTTACCAATAAGGTAATGTGCGGATGCATTTTTCTAAATTTCTATTTGATTGGTTTGATCCTTGAAGGAAGGGATAAATGATGCATTATGATGTGTGGATCTATCCCTGGCATATTTTCCTATGACCAGGAAAATTTGATTTTTCTCTCTTCGAAGAACTTAATGAAGCTGGGATTTTATTTCTCTAACAGTGATTCAACCAGATGAAGCATTCTTACTATTTCTGTAGTGTCGACATTGATTGAATGTGTTGGTTTGGTTAGGACTTTCAATATATATTGTAAATTTTTAGGGAGAGTGTCAAATTTCCCATCCTTTGGCACCTCAAAGAGGTTTTCACCATTGGATGTGCTCTTTGTTTTTATTATTTTTGGATCTGACACTACCATGGAATGGTTTTCACCATCAGATCTTTCTTTTGTTTCATTTATTTTACAACTGGGAAACTTGACACTCTCCTATTGTGGAACTTCACTCTGATGTTTAGAGATGGAGAATGTTTCGGTATTTACAGCACAGAGGAAATTCACGATGGCCTAATTATTCAAAAAGGTTGGGATATTGATTGGTTCGGTTTGGTCCCAATCTATTAGTTCAGGATGCAGTAATGGTAGGGTGTCATCGGATGGGTTAAGGTTGAATGTCGTAAGTGTTCTAATAGTAGTGTTGTCATCAAACAAGACTAGGGCCAAGTCGAGGTCTATAATGTCTTTTTCTTCCAAGGGGTCCATCTCACTATGAGTCTGGTCATCTTCACTCGAGCCATCGATATTGTGTGATTCTAATTCAAGTGGTCTAATTCCTGAGCCTTATCCCTCCTCAAGAATGGGAGTATACTTATGGATTACATCAATGTCTTTTTCATGGCATGATTCTTCTGAAAATGAATCCCACTCGTATTTATTTGAATCAGACTCATATTGGTTACCATCTTGAAGTTGTAGGATCCATTCAACATATTTTTTCTTCAGGTCTTCTTTTGCTTCCTCATGTTCTTTGTATCCTAACCCTATTTTTTCTCTAGGATTGGTTATAACAGGTTGGATAGGTTCTATGATACCCTCTTTTCTTTTTCCAATAGGTCCTTGTCCTTCGTAGTCCATCTTTTCCAAGATCTAAAATCCTTTTCCATACTGATTAGTTTGGACATTCGTCGCTGCTGCTTGGGAATCAAATTCATCTTTGCAGAGCTAGTTCAAAACATCTTTGTCATCAAATTCCTCCTCTTGAGTACTTCGTTTTATGAACCGACCATCAAAAAGGGTGACTGGCTGGGAGGATGTTGAGGTTGATCGTTGACCATATGATTTATGTGAAGTTATTTGTGAGAGGAAGAGGGATCATTCAATGGAGTATTCAATGACACCTTTATCCTTGATTTAAAATTTCTCTTCAAATTGCTTGGCTAGGGTATTGATATGTTCTTTAGAATTGATGGATGTAGAAGGGCTAGAACCTTCCCTTTTCTCTGATTGTTTAGATGATGAACTTGATTGAATTCCCCCTTGGGAGGATGTAGATGAAGGATTATCTTGATTGGAATTGCTAGAGATATCAGGAGAGGAATTTGGAGCTTCACGGTTATGGGGCAAAAATACATCTTGGATAGCCTTGAGGGCATTGCATTGTTGCGGGCTATTTGAATCAGCAGTAATAGTGATTTCTTGGCCATTACAGGGGAACTTCAAGCATTGATGGTATGTTGAGGGTACAACCTACATTTCATGGATCCATGGATGACCCAAGAGTATATTATACGTCAAATATTTATCCAAAACTTGACTGACCACATTCTCCAAGATTGGCCCCACCTAAATGGGCAATATAATCAGTCCTTTTGAAGGTCTCTCTTCATTATCATATGCTTTGATGGTGATCTTCCTTCTTCGATCTATGGCATTTTCAAATAACCCTATTGCTTGGATAAGTTTCAAAGTACAAATATTAAGTCCAGCTCCTATGTCTATAAGGACGTGCTTTACATAGTTTTTATGGATTAAAACTTCGATATGAAGGGTCCTGTTATGAGGATGGGTGGGTGATACATCATCATTTTCTGAAAAGGATAAGTAGTGTGGTGAGACTAGGCATCCCAAAATGGCTTGGAAAGCATAGAGTTCTAGATTATTTGGTACTGTCGTGTCGATTAGGGCCTTTTCAAGAATTTCCTTGTGAGCTGGAGAGATTTTGGGAAGCTCTAGTATTCATATTTGTGCAGGGATTATCTAAATTTGGTCAACGATGTTGTACTTCTAGGAATGGGTGTCAGGTGATTTAGTGGTGCTACCTTTAAACACATATTTAGTTTGATCCCTTGTGGTCACATTTATAGTCTGGGTGTTGTCTTGTTTACCTTTGATATTGATGGCATTTATTTGATTGTCCATCACATTCGTGTCTTCTTGGGGATTGTTGATTTGATGAGAGGAGATGGTAGTATCATTGATCGAAAGATTGAGTGCGATGGGGTCGAAGGTTTTATTGATATCAACGTCAATGGCATGGTCTTCAACAACAGTAATATTGAGGATGACGGTGTCCTAAATATAGTTTACATTATTCCCCTTGCTATTTATGTTGGAAGATTCTCCTTTATCATAGTTTGGAAAAGGGTTTTTAAACACCCCATGATCAGTGTTGGTTTGGGGTTCCTCAATGTGTATGATATGATTATCAATCAAGTCTTGTATTTTTTGTTTCAGTTGCATGCAACTATTCATCAGGTGACCCTTGCATCAATGAAACTAACAGAAATGTGCCTCATTCCACCAAGATGAATTTACTTTTGGTTTGAATCCATGAGTGTTTGGGAGAGTAATAATGTTTTCTGCTAGAATTTCTTTCAATGCAGATTCGTAGGATTGACCCAAGGGTGTGAATTTCCAATGGTTATTTCTTGTTTGATATGGTATCCTAGTGGAAGGATTATTGTTCTGGTTTATGTTCTGATTGGTATTGTTCAGAGTTGTGTTTGGATTGGGGGTTGAGTTGGTTTTGGGTGTTACTCCTGACAGGTTGAAAACTGGTTTGGCATTGTGGGTTTCTGGTGGATTATCATTTCCATTGTTCTTGGATTTTTTCCAAAAATTGGGTTTATCGTTGTTAGTGGAGTTGGAAGAATTGTTCTCGTTATGAATTTTCAAGATGCCCCGCTTGACTAAGACTTCTTCAATTTTAATCCCATTTTTTATTAGTTTTTCAAAAGTGGGGGGACATTACAATTCAAGCCTGTACGGCATATCGCCATTTAGGTTATCGATGAATACCTCCACATTTTCCTTTTCAAGGATTGGATAGAGATATCTTGCGAAGAGTCTTCTCCACATTTGCAGAAACACTAGGAATGAGTCTCCTTTTTTTTTTTAATGTTGCAAAGGTCTTTCATCATGATTTCATGTTGGATATTATATGAATACTGAGTGATAAACTTGTTAACTAATTCTTCAAAGTTTTTAATTCCTATGCAAGGTTGTGAAAACCATTGCATACACTGTCCTCCGAAGCTGTGTGGGAATAGTCTCATTAGATAGGTGTCTTCATGAGAAAATTCTAAGCTCATGGTTTTGAATTTCCTCACATGATCAATTGGATTTGTTTTTCCATTGTACTTGTAAAACTTGGGAAACTCGCAATGTTTAGGGAATGGAGTCATGTTTATGCTTGGATCGAATGGGTGAGGACATATGTCTTGAATGAAATACCTCTTAGTGGTCCATGTTTGCATATTCTTCATTTGTTGTTGAATGGCTTGTATTTGTTGGGTTAAGGCATCCATTGGGTCGTTGGTCTTTGTTTCCTTTGTTCTTTCAGTGGGTATCTTTGTTTCTATTTTATTGGAGGAGTCAGTCTCAGTTTTCTTAGGATTCTTTTGTAAGGTTGTGATTTAAAAATCATCAAGTAATTTAAATCCCTTACTTGCCAACATTAAGAGGTATTTCTCTCCTTCTTTCTCAAAAATATTTTCCATGAACTTATGGAAATTTGGTTCTTGTTGGGCTTTATCTATTGTTTCTTTTGTTATCTCTTCACTCTCCTCTGCACGCATTTTGGCAAAGGGATTTTCCTCTCTATTTGCCATGGTTTCTTGATTCTCAATTTCCTTGTGATCTAGTTTTCACTTTTTCAACCTTGTTAAGATGGGCATACAATTGATAAAATTTTTCTAAATGCTAGACCAAAGTTTGAAAAATTCCAAAATGGATTGATTAGAATCTGATTAGGCAAGCTTTATTTTGAGATAAAGGATGATGAATCCTATTGAAGGATGATAAATCTTGATGGTGAAATGCAGTTGCTAAATCAGAAGATAGGACTAAGAAGGCACTTTGAGATTTTTGATCAAAATTTAGACAAAGGATGTTCACTTGATAATGCCGATTTTGACAAGATTAGGATATATTGTAGAAATTGGTTTGGGTGATTTGAATATTGAATGGCTAGTTGAGGAATGTGAGAATGAAAAATTGGCTGACTATGATTATGCCTTTGGGATAGAGCTCTTCATTGATAATAAGCTTGTGAGGCTAAAGTTTGTAAAGAATAATCGTTAGTATATCCTCTATCAAATTCGAATACCGATGGATAAAGGTTCGATAGTCAAACAAGACCTTCCTACTTTGGTATAATAAATTTCTCTTTCTCAAGAGTTTCTTAAAGCTAAGATGTTTCTTGGGTTTCTTGAGAAATTTGGTTGATTTCCAATCTCTCACCATAGACTTTGGGACAATGAAAAGATGTTGTTTGAGAGGGAAATTTTAGACTGAATATTGATTGACAGAAAGGAGGTCAAATTTAGGTTTATATTTGAAAATTCATCAGATGCGTTGAAACAGGGTATAGATGCACCACGGGATGGTTAAAATGCAATGCAAAAAGTTCTAGATGTGCTAGAACAAGGTATGATGCGCTGAGTCTGGATGTGTTGAAAAATGGTATTGATGTGTTGCAAGAGAATATGTTGGGAATGTATAAGTGGGATGCACTAAAACAAAGAATGAATACACCAAGGGATGGTATGAATGCACAAGAGCAGGCACCAAATGCATCGAACTAGAAATTGTTTTCTAGTTTTGACAGTTTAACAGTGAATTTGGACAATTTTAAGTTGGATTTCCTTCTGAATCAATGGTTGAATATGTTGCTATGATGTTTTTTTGTGAATTTTATTTTAAAACACATTGATAAAACACATCAAACAAGCACTTTCCCTAGGCTATGCAAGACTGTATTCTTTTGGATCCCACGCGGATTTTACTCCAACCACATATTTTTAGCGAATGAATTTAGAATCTTGGCTATGAGCTCCCCCTTATAGTGCACTCACTTCTCAGGCCAACCAAGCTTCCAACTCCCATGAATCTCCCATGGAAATTTGATCATTTCTACTAAAAAATATGAATATGTGGTTGCCTTCACAATGACCATTGTTGCACCAAAGAATAGATAGGGTAATTTTTGGCAAACAACAAAAAATGGGTTTTAGTAAGGACTTCCATTTGTGGGGCACCACCCATTCGGAAAGAGGCCATTGCTTCCCTTCTTGTTAGAATCGTGATAGTGATACTCAAACTTTCCTTGAGCACCCACATTTATATCCTAGATGGAAGTCACTCGGCAAAAGAGTGTGTTATTGGTTGGGTTGTTCCCTCCTTTCGAAGCGGGGAGGTAGGCCCTCTAAGGTTAAAAAAAAATGGAAATAAAGTGAATGGATTTAGCTTTCTGATCACCCAGTCAAGGGGAGATCATACTCGCCTACCATTCCAAACACAATAGACATGGTTGTAAATTAACCCTCCTAGTTATGCTAGATTCCTATTTTAACCAAAGGAAAATAACAACTGTCAATAGTTTTAGTCTACCTTTCTTTGATAGTGATATTTTAAGTGTTTCTACAAAGTCTTTGACTATGAAAAAGGTACCTGAAAAAATAAAAAACATAGAATCAATTTCAGGAATCTGTATATTTGATACTCAAAACCGAATGTGCCTTTACAAAGATTGGATGCACTAAAATTGAGACTGAATGCGCTAAACTACTGAATGCGTTGAAAGAACAATTGAACTTGCTAAACTCTGAACCAAATGCATTGAAACTAAAAATGATAGAATTTAAATTTTAAACTCCCTGACATGCCAAAATAGAGCCTGAATGTGTAAGTGTGGAATGAGGTAAATAACATAAATACACTTCTTAATACGACATTATATCAAAGATGACTCAATTGAACTAAATCAAAACAAGTGATCAAATGAAAGCATCCTATTGCTCTCTATCTCCAAATATTTATTAAATCTAAATTGCTCTCAGATTGTGTAAGCATATAAGACTATTAAAATGACTATCTGAAGAACGAGATGATGATAATATAATGCTAAATGATAAATCAATTAAACTAGCATGATATTGAGGTGAAACAGATAATTGCAGCTCCAAGAAGCAACCATTGTTGTGAAGTTTGATTGTTGAATTGCTTGATACTTGATGCTTGATACTTGATGCTTGGATTCCTGCAGAGTGAGGGTGTAAAAGCTTGATTATCTGGATGCTTTTCTTGGTTCAATGAGGCTTTATTTATAGATTTCCTGGCTGTAGAAATGCACAGGGAAAGCTTTGAGAGGCTTGGATTCAATTTGGAGGATTGAATGGTGAGAGATGGAGGAGATTGAGAGAAAGAGGGGGGTTGTCTCTACCCATGAAAACACCAGGCAAGAGAAGAGGAAGGATTGATGGAAGAGGATTGAGAGATCAAATTCCAAATTTGTCTCCAATTTGTCTCCAAAACTTCCCGTGAAGTTTCAAAGCATTAATTGTGACAAATTTAGACATAGATTAGACATAGGAAATCTAATTCATTTTTGAGGAAATGTAGATTGGAATATTCCTTTATGCTTAATTCAAATATTTTGATTTATTTAAATTAGAAAAGGGAGATAAATAATTCAATAAAACAAACTATAGGATAGTCGTTTATTAAATTAATCAGAGGAATATGGTAATTAATAAATAAAGTGTTTTGTCTTTATTTAATTAATTTGAGAATGATGTGATAGATTGAAATAGGGATTTGATAATTAAATCGAACAAAGTATTTAATTTTGTTTATTTAACTAAGATGAATTTGAAAGTGAACTATATTAAATAAATATTTCTATTTATTTAAATAGTAGAGGAAAAAGAATAATTAATCAAATAATTCATATTTAATTAATCAGATGCTCCAGACCATTTTTAGGTGTATACATTTTGCCCCTCTTCGAAGTGATGTGTTTATGCATTGGTTCGAAGAATATTTTTGTTGCTACTGCCAGGATTGATGATATGAAAAAATAGTTCCGTATGTCCCATACATGATTTTCAGATGATAATAATTTCTTGTGCCTTAGACATGATTTTCAGATGATTTGATAATGATATGCCCCCTCGAGAGATAAATTAATGATATAATGATTTTTAGAATTTTTTTGAATTTTATGATTTTTTGATGATTTGATGTGTTTCGATGATGAAATAATTTATCTCTCGACAAAATGATGAAGAAATAAGTCCTCTGATGAATTTTAATTAATTGCATGGATAAAATTAATCAAAATGTTATAAAAATCCCCCAAAAATACCTTTCAAAAATTATAAATAGTGCTAAAAGGTTATTTTCAATTCATTATTTGCTTTTTTAGTTCAAATTTCCTAGTGATAGAGACATTTCTGCCAACTGGAGCAAGATGCCTATTCCCTACCACACTCACCGTTTCGAGCGTGTTCGATGCCACAGACGGCCACCTGCATATGGACCTCCGGTATGTACCCCTTGACCTCCTCGTACTTCGTGCATTTCTATTTTTTATGCATTTTAGGTCCTAGGCGTGTCTAGGATAGTTTCAACACTCTGAAGCCACACTGTAGTGCTTACATCCCGATGTAGCACTTCTGGTAAATTTTCTAGCGCTTTGAGTTTTAGCGCTTGCGTTTAAAACTCTAGCACTTCCAGTCGGTAAAGTAGCGTTTTCAATGATTTAGCACTTAGGAGCCTAATGTTAGTGCTATGAAGCCGAATTTTAGCGCTTTGAGATTTTCGGTGCTTTGAGTCAGTGGATTAGCGCTTTTAAGGTTTGATCTAGCGCTTCTGGTAAAGTGGCGCTTAGACGGCCTATTTTAGCACTTTGAGTTTTTTAGCGCTTCAGAAGCCTATTTTAGCGCTTCGGAGTGCTGAAATAGCGCTTTCATGGTTTTAGCGCTTTGGGTCCTTGATTTAGCGCTTTTGGATGATAAAATAGCGCTTTTGGGATTTAACGCTTTTGATGACTATTTTAGCGCTTCCATGACAGAATTGAAGATTTTAACTTAGTAAACTTTGATTATGTCAATTCTGATCATGTCCATTCTTCTGATTGGTATGATTGACAATCCACAGTCTTGATGTTGGATTCGATGATTTAAATAAGACTAACTGTCATGATAGGCGAGAAGAAACCCCATTTATTGATGATCCTCATGATAGGTGAGGACATGATTCAATATCTAATAAATCTCATGATAGGCGAGATCTAGATAATGTTTTGATGAACCTCATGATAGGCGAGGTTTGAGTCAATATCTGATAAATCTCATGATAGGCGAGATCTAGATAATGTTTTGATGACCCTCATGATAGGTGAGGTTGGATGTTTGCCTATGAATTTTGATCGAAAATTCATACCAAAGCTTTTGGAATAGACTTGATAGTAGAATGACGTTTGATTCCTTGACATAGTTTACTGATTGTAGATTGTTTTGTTATGATGATAGGAGGATCTGGGTACTCTCCAGATGCGTGAGAGATTTCCGTAGACTATAGATTTGATACCACATTTGACACCGGATGAGAATGAGGTAAATAACATAAATAAACTTCTTAATATGACATTATATCAAAGATGACTCAACTGAACTAAATCAAAACAAGTGATCAAATGAAAGCGTCCTATTGCTCTCTATCTCCAAAGATTTATTAAATCTAAATTTCTCTCAAATTTTGTAAGCATATAAGACTGTTAAAATGACTATTTGAAGAACAAGATGATGATAATATAATGCTAAATGATAAATCAATTAAACTAGCATGATTTTGAGGTGAAACAGATAATTGCAGCTCCAAGAAGCAACCATTGTTGTGAAGCTTGATTGTTGAATTGCTTGATACTTGATGCTTGATACTTGATGCCTGGATTCCTGCAGAGTAAGGGTGTAAAAGCTTGATTATCTGGATCCTTTTCTTGGTTCAATGAGGCTTTATTTATAGATTTCTTGGCTGTAGAAATGCACAGGGAAAGCTTTGAGAGGCTTGGATTCAATCTGGAGGATTGAATGGTGAGAGATGGAGGAGATTGAGAGAAAGAGGGAGGTTGTCTCTACCCATGAAAACACCAAGCAAGAGAAGAGGAAGGATTGATGGAAGAGGATTGAGAGATCAAATTCCAAATTTGTCTCCAATTTGTCTCCAAAACTTCCCGTGAAGTTTCAAAGCATTAATTGTGACAAATTTAGACATAGATTAGACATAGGAAATCTAATTCATTTTTGAGGAAATGTAGATTGGAATATTCCTTTATGCTTAATTCAAATATTTTGATTTATTTAAATTAGAAAAAGGAGATAAATAATTCAATAAAACAAACTATAGGATAGTCGTTTATTAAATTAATCAGAGGAATATTGTAATTAATAAATAAAGTGTTTTGTCTTTATTTAATTAATTTGAGAATGATGTGATAGATTGAAATAGGGATTTGATAATTAAATCGAACAAAGTATTTAATTTTGTTTATTTAATTAAGATGAATTTGAAAGTGAACTATATTAAATAAATATTTCTATTTATTTAAACAGTAGAGGAAATAGAATAATTAATCAAATAATTCGTATTTAATTAATCGGATGCTCCAGACCTTTTTTAGGTGTATAAAGAATGCGCTATAGAAAAGACCAAACGTGTTGAAACAAGGACCAGGTGCACTGAAAGAACAACTAGATGCGTCGAAATAGGTAACCAGGTGCGCCCAAATAGGAGCCAGGTGTGTCACAGAAAAATTTGTATGTGTCGTTTCAGAAATTTTGACGGAACTTGCAAAATGAAACTCAATAGAAAAGTGATTAAATTATGGGGCTAGGCCCCACAATGGGCACCAATTTATGTGTGTCATAAAATATGTATCCTGCAATGTCAGTATAACACACCTTCATGAAATGCATTACTTAAAATGAAATCAAAAGCAACATAAAGGAAACTACAACCTATCCTTTTAACTCATTCCATGGCTCTCTAATCCCATTGAATCCTACAAATTATGCTCTCAGATCTTATTATGGCTGCACAATAACCTACAAAGATTGACAACTCAAGAAATGAGATGCTTAAAATGAAATCTACATGCCTATGTTTTTGGATTTTTCAATAACTTGATGCATAAAAACTAAATGATCCTAGGATGGAAATGATGTCAAATCTAAATTTTGAAATGATGATAAAGATAAAATGAAAATGCTAAATGGAAGGTGAAATTAATTCAACTACCAAAATGAAAATTCCATTATGATACTAAAGAAGTACTAAAATGCAAACTAACCTAAATGCTCTCCAATTCTCTCACAAATTGCACTAAAATTTAGGAGCATAAACTTGTCTAATCTTCATCTATATTTAAAATGTTATAGCAAAGGCTCTATTTATATATTTTTCAAGCCTCCAAGTGATGTGGCAACAATAGATGGTCCAAATTGTGATCCTGTGGCATCAATCATAGTGCATAAGGAGGTTAGAGGGAATCGGGGAGATGGTTCCCTTTCACAAGACAAATTTCCAAGTGTAGAAAGGAATCAAAGAGTAAGAGAAGCCATTGTCTCAGGTTGTTCAAAATTGGTTACAAATTTGTTGAGGATATTCCACATTTTTCAATTTATAAAAATCCATTTATGAGGCACATGATGAGGTGGAGGATGACTTGGAGGAGGTTAGAAGAAATTTGTAGAAATGTGCTTAAATTGGATTTAAAAATTCAATTTAATAGGAGAGGGGTAAATTAGTAAAATGACAAATAAATTCTTTGTGTATCTTAACTAATTTTGGAAGAATATTCTTAATTCGAATTAAAAAATCAAAATTTAAAAAGAAGAGCGGAAAATTAATTAAGTAACAAATTGATTTATTCATCCTTTCAATTAATTTTAGAAAGAAGGTGAATTGTGAAAAGAGGAAATAGACTATGAACTATATTAATAAATTTCAAAATTTATTTATAATAGTAGAGGAATTTAGAATATTAATCAAATAGCTAGCATTTAATTAATGTGATGCTTCGACCATTTTTGCATGTATACAAGAGCAAATCTTGTGAACCTCGTAGGAGTGATTTTGACATGAGCAAGAAGCCATTGAGGTGTGCAAGATTGGGTGTGTGGTTGGTGGGTTTGGTAAAATTTGAAGGAAAAACATTTGAAATATTAAAATGTGCCCGTGAAGATTTAATGCAGTGGGCTCCATAATATTGAAAGGCATGAGGGAAATATTAAAAGAATTTCTTTCCCCACTGTCTCGCGGGTTTAAAATGAAAGCCCTTGAACTCCCATGAGGTTGGTGAGATTTTTCCATGTGATGGGTGGGCCCGTTACATTTTGAAAAGGCATAAAGATAGTTTCATTTTGGTGGATGAAATTATTGAAAAGGACCTCCATATGGTTTTAAAAGCTAATATTTTTAAAATAAAAGAATTTCCCAATGGTAATTGTAAAGGTAATGTTTTAAATAAAACATATAAAACACTGAAGGCAGATAAAAGGATCTTGAATTTTCATTTTCCCAGGCAAAGTATATTAAAGTATGCAAAAGTGGAGGGCAAGAGAATATTTTTACCCGAGTTTCAAAATTCTCTCAATGTGAAAAACAAATGTTTTAAAAGGGGTTTTAAAATATAAAATAAGAGCACGGGAGCCGTTCTTTTAAATATAAGGTGCTAGGTAAAATATTTATTGTTTTACTGCATTATGGGTAAATTTTTTTATCTTGTTGGGATTATTAAATGGAGGCACAGGTGGAAATTTTGAATTCTATTTGGAGGGTGAATTAAATATTCACTGTGGGTATTTTATAAAGTGGATTTATTCAATTTATAAATAGGTATTAATTTGATGGGGATTAAAGTATTAATGTGAAATAAAGGAAAACATGGGTGAAGTGAATTCACTCACTTTTTAAACAGAGACTATGTGTTGGGCACATAATTGAGAATAATTTTAATGCAGCAAATAAAAGGGAAAACCTCGCAAAGAGCAGAAATAGAGTTTTCAAGGGCAAAGATTATTTTTACACAGCTAGGTGTAAATGGATGGAGATTCTCCAAATTGGAAAAAATTTCATTTGCTTAACAAATTGATCCAAAGAAAAAATTGGAGGCAAAATTTTGTTGCAAGAGGAGAGATGAGAGAGGCTTTACAAATTTTTGATGAATGGGAAAGAGGTTGCCAGATGTCATCAATGGATCAGTTTTAGGGTTTCCTTTATTTTCTATTTCTTCTCTTCTCTTCTCATTTTAGGGGATTTTGAAAATTTTGTATGGGGCTGGGTAGATAGAAAATGTTGAGTTCCGAGACATATTTTGAGTCTGTAAAGTTGTAATGGCTGATTTCATGAGTGAATATTAGCCAGTTTGTGCAAATAAAACATGAATGTCTTCCAAGTGTTTCCACATTCATGAATATTTTCAAATTTTCTCCATATTTGTACACATTTAGCCATATGAATTCAATAATACAAAGTATCTTTGAGTTTGTCATCTCAAATTTCATGAGATTATTTTGTCTGTTCATTGTTCTGTTTCAAAGAAATGGTTAAAATGCTTTGAGCAGATGATTGTGATTTCAGGTTTACAGGTTGGATTACTAAGGATAATTTGATTGATAAAAAGAGATGTTATGTTAATGTAATGCATTAACAGTTGTAAATCCACTGGTTGAAATCTATTTGCTAATGAATTCATTTTATGTATTTTGACTCCATGGCCCAGAATTAGGCACTAGTCTGTCATTTAGCTTCATGCATCTTAGAAACAAATTTAAATTCAAAATAATTTTAAATCCCTACTGTTCGATTGAAGTTTGGTGTTAATTTATGCCTCCCAATGCTGAGTAAGTGTTGATATACTAAGAATTTAGCCAAATTTGAGGTTTTCAATGCTTTCCTTAGTTTCTTTTCATTGGGAATTATCTGTTATAAAAAGAAATGTTGGTGTATGAGTGAATTAAAATTTTAGGCATTGTATAGTTTGACCCACCTTGGTCTTGTAGAGCCAAAATTTTGGAATATCTTAGTCTCTAACTGAATCTTGTCAGTTGGACAAATCCACCTTTGAGTCTGAACATAAGAAATTGGCTAGTCTTTAGCATTCATTTGGTTTGTTGATTTGGAACACCAACACAATGCACTACTAAAATCGTCATCAAATTATTAAAATAGAACATTATTACAAAATTTGGGAGACCATACTCCTTGGTATGTGATAATGGCCCTACTTTCTCTTCTTTGAAATTCTCCAATTAGGCATTTGAATATGGTATAGTTTTAGAATTTTTGTCAAATTACTATCCACAAGGGAATGAGTTAGTTGAATAAATGAAAAAAAACTTATTGGATATATTTAATAAGTTGATTGAAAAGAACCCTAGGGAATGGTATTCCCTATTGAAATTTTTCCTATGGGTGGATAGAACTATATTAAAATCCACAATAGGAACACTAGGATTTTTACATGGAAAATCTAGAATGGGAAAAAACGCAGTGAGAGTTAACTGACGATATATTATATCCAAATATAGCATATCATAGAAATTCTCACTACAGGTGGACTCACTGTCGATAGATAATTAGATAGAAGAAAAAAGGGGTGGATAAAATCCTATTAAAATATTTAAAATTCATCTACAATAAGCTGACATATAGTTCCAATGAAGTACAAAAAACAATCTTTGCACTGATTTGGATCAATGCTCTACTTTGCTTTGATATGCTTTGAATTCACACACTATGCAATACTATTCACACAACACAGATCAAATTTGAATCATATATGTTAATTTTCACACATCACTTGCATCATACTTGCATACTCTCATAAAACACTAAAATAAATCCATCATTTATATCCACATCAAGTGTAACTTCAATTAGGTCAACCTAATTAGAAGTAACACATAAAATTGAACTTGTCATCCTTAAAATATTTCATCCACATCTTGCACCTTAATTCAAAATTTAATTCACCTTAAGATAGGCTAGGATGGACCTATAATGGATTTCACATAGGGTAGCAACACTTATTTATCCTTCACATAACATCAAACGTGTTAGGTCGGCCCCAAATAAGGCCTAAACACAAGAATTCCATCTATTTTACCAGATTTTTCAAATGTGTGACTAAAACCTTGATCTAACTTTGAATTACCACTCAACCAACATAAAAAATCTTATCTTCAATATCACAGAACAAAATAATTATCTACAAAGGAATGCAGAATCTTCCACACTGACACTCTAGATATAGAAAACAATTGCAATATACAAGACTAAAAATTTTCAATCATATCTTTCTGAATACTTCACTAAACAACACAAACTGATGGAATCAAAGAGTGAATTCTTAGTTTGCGATGAAGTGTGGACCCAAAAACTAATGCACTAAGCTATTATAATAGACGATTTGATACTTAGGAATTTCCTTTTGTAGTTTTACTTTCTGGGCCAACTTATTCTATACAAAAGTCTTCAAAAATACTTCCAAGTCATGTTGAAATGATTCACAACAATGTTGGCATCAATTAAAAAACTAGATCATGCAAAATGTGCAAACCATGCTCATGTTGCCACACAACATTATCAATGATAAACTTACAACAATATTCCTCTTTACAACATTGCTTCCAATAGTGAAGAGATGTAATGGTTTAATTATATATGATTATATGTCTTTTGGAGTATCTTCACTTCAATTAGTATAAATTATCAAATTATCATAGGGATATCAATACAAAAACTTAAAGAATTTTATGGAAATTCTAGGAATAGATGTTACTTGCATCGAGTTAAAAATCTAAAGGTTTTTCTTTTCTACCACTATAATTCTCAACCTAATAGCAAGATTTAGTGCCAAAAATTTGAGAAAAAGAGCTTAGAAAGAAATTTCCAAAGAAAAAAATGAATACCAAAGGAGAAATAAAATTTGTAGGTGTGTAAGAGAGGGGGAACAACCACGTCAAGGCTCTAGGTCACGAATATCCAAGAGCGGAGTGCTTCCCTAACTCACCTCACTCTAAAGGGTTTTTTAGGGAAGTGATCAAGAATGAAGAACACTATGTAGTACTTTTGTCACTCTACAGACCTAAAATTTAGGTTTGGGCTAGATGAGTTGGTTTTTGGAGTCAATACTATGCCTCAGACAACTCTTTGTTTGAGGATGACAGAGTGGTTTCGGGATGACAGTGTCATGTGCTAGCATCTCTCTGGTGCGTTGGCATCTGTACAACTAAAAAATACAAAGTACAATAAAAAATACCCAAAACCTACTAATAGCCTAGCTAGTCAATTTTGATGAGAAAAATAAAATAATAAAATACAAGAATTAGATGCGAAGATGATAAAGCAAGTAAATAAACACTAGAGTGATGAAGATTATTTCATGAAAGCGTCATTTTTCTACCTATCTCTACACACGCATTCACCTCCACCCAAACAAGAAAGGAAAAAATTATTGGGGCTATATAGGAGCCTGCCTCGATCAAACCCCAATTTTGGTGTTTCCACCTCCATGGAGAATTATAAAGCAAAGAAATAGAATATGTGATAAAGAAAGTAGAAAGAAATATTGTTGAACACTACAAAACAATACTATTCTACTATATCAAATCACAAAGGAGAGAATTGAAGTGTTACCACCTCCACCCAAAGGCTCACTAGCCAATGATGAGAGAATGCAAGGTATGGAACTGGAAAAGTCACCACAATAGCAATGGTGATGAAGGGAGGTATTGCAATAATCCAACCTTGCAACTTCTATGGCTGCCTCACACTTGCAATGCAAAGTTGATGGAGTGTCAATGTTGTTGCAATGCTCACAATGAAGTGCTAGAATGATACTTGAGAATGTGAAGAAGTTGAATGGATTGCTAAGAGGATGGAAAAAGAGATGAAGTGATAGTCAATAGAATGAATTTGAAGGTGGGATGAGAAGGAATAAGCCATTTTTTGAGTCGGTTGGTCGAAGAGGGATGTTACAATTCGTCCCCAATCAGGTGTGTAACGCCTTTACCAACTTTAGATGTGGGAATCTGTCAGGGATAGCAGAACAACACGTAGATGTTCCTACATTGTGCTTGCATCCCAAACAAATATTCTCTCACCGACGCGCATGAAAAATGCCAAGTGGATGGAAGGTAGGTGGGTGATGTGGAATTTCACCTTCATATTTGATTTTCTAAGGTGAAGGTATTTGAAAGTGGAATTTTCTTAAGGGGTGAAAATTTACTCCTATACATTTTCCCCCACTTTAGCAAGCATGAGTATCAATGAGTGTTCAATAAAGTGGATCAAAGAGTTGGAAATGTACACTTGAAGCTTCGAGGAAGCAGACCGAGATTGGATGAACTCAAAAGCGAAGGGCAGGAAAATGACTCCAAAGGTACTCTCTCCTAAGGAGTTTCAAACAAAAGGACTCCATGGCTCCGCAAAACTATGAAGTTTCACAAATTACACCGAAGGACCTTAGACCAATAATGGACAAATCCCATAGGATGTAAGCATCTCATAGGCCCACAAACATGCAAGAAGGCATCCCCCAAGTTCTCTCTCATGAAGGAATCCTAGTGAAGTAAGCACCTTACAGGCCCACAAACCTATAAGAAGGTAACCCCCAAGTTTTCTCTCATGAAGGAAGCCCAGTGAAGGGGACTCCATAGAGTCAAACTGGAAAGTGGGTTCACAGGTGCACCTACAAAGCAACATGTTAATCCATAGATAAAATATGTCAAGAAACAAAAATCAGCCACGCAAGAAAACAAATAGATAGTCACATAGATAGTCAACAAATTGGAAGGCTTTCAAAGGTGTCCCTTAGGAACCCTTCAAAAGAAGAGAGGTCCACTCAAGGGATGCACTGTTTGAAAGTGTAAGATATTTTTTTTTTCTCAAATCAATTCATCATCAAGGAATCCTTTCAAAATATGTTCACTTCATCAAGGAATTATAAATGAAGAAAATGCCTCCTCACGAGGGGAAGGTCGAGGTTTCTCCCGTAGGAAAAGAAATTTTCCTCCTCAAAGGAAAGTTCTCAAGTTCTTTCTTTGCGAACCCATGATAAAGGAAACATGTTGCGTTAGGGGTCCAAGTTGAGAATACATTTTTTGAAAAAATATTGCAAAGAGTTTTGAGAAAATATTCATTGGCAATGAATGCATTTTCTAAAAATTGAAGTATCATGGAAATAGAATCACACGTACGAGGGAAAACTCAAGAAAAGAAGAGAAAAATATAAGGAAAGAAACAATAATATCATAGACATAAGACACAAGAGAAATCTGATATTTCAGGGTTAGAGCTACTCATAAATATATATATAAGCATAGCAATAGTATATAAATGAAATATCATCAACCCCCTAATATATCAGACCATATGAAGAATGCACAATAAGACAAAGTAAAAATTAAAAAATTGGGTCAACATGGAAGGGAAGCCTAAATACTCCCAACACTTTGCATAGTCCCCAATTTTTCAAAAACCAAAACACATAATAGAGGAAGAATGATGATACAAATAGAAGAAGGTTTATGACACACAATCAATCTTGTATCTAAGCACCAATAAGGGTGTCAAGGTTCATCCAAGAACACATAACAAAAACATAGGGAAATACATAACAACACACACACCTAATCTAAAGGTAAAGAAGAGGCCACCCCCTAGCACTCATTGACCAAGAGGTCAACTGCTTCCCAATCTAGATCATTATAAGGGGAAGGAGGACAAGCTTGTAGAGGTGGAATATTAAGGGGATGAGCTTTTGACCCTCTTGCAGCAAGGGCTAAGCAAGAAGGCCCCACAAGGTCTTCTTTTCCCAACTCTTGTTGATCTATGCTCAACGATTTTACGAAGATCATTGACAAGTTTAGGACCTCATCTAGAGATTTGAACATACACTTTATGGTAGTGTCATGTCATACCTCAATATACAGGGAGTATAATGCTCAAGATTCACCACTAGGCTCATCGAGTGACTCGAGAGCAATGAAAAACTCAATGGAAGCCAAAAAATTCTCCATTACTAAAACAAAACAAGCTAGCACTAGACCACCCTTTGAAGAGGGTGGACTCCTCTTATGTCCCCATTGCTAGAAGGGACAACCTTTGCTTTCTGCTTCATTAGAGGATGTGAAATCCCCACAAATGAGCTGAGAGGCATGGAGGAGGAGGAGAAATCCATGACAGAAACAACCAAGGTATTCAGAATGTCCACAAGTTTAGCAAATGGTGGGATGTCCAGAAGAGACATCAAAAGGGGTGACTTGACCAAAGGAGAGATAAACACCTACAAATTTTTAGGGTTAGATGCACACGCTCACAACAGGAGCTAGAAGTGAGATTGGAATTGATTGAATGAAAGAAAAGGGGAGGAGAGAGGAGGACATGGAAGGAGGCCCTGAAGTAGGGGTGGTTAACTCCTCATCCTTTTTTCTGCAAAGCAGCATGATCAACCACCAGATCCTTTTGTTGATGTTTGCGCTCACGTGCAAGGTGGTTTTTGTGACTCTTTGAGCTAGACATCGGGAGTTGCAAAGGGATGAAAGGCTCTTGCTCATCCATACGATTGTCCATCATAGCCATTTTTAGTGGAGGGACAGACTACTGAACAATATTAGGAAGAAGAGGTTGAGAGACAACGGGGGAGTTAGCTCTAGCACCTCGATGGTGGGCCCCTTCCCATTCACTACTTTAGGAGTTGGAGCAATGGGAGGTCATGGAGGATGAGAAATAGAGGATTCCCTACCAGGACCCTTCCTTCTACCATACAAGTAGGGCCAAGGTCCAAGAGACATAGTAGGAAGATCTGATATCCTAATATTAGCTTTGTGCTAAGCAGGCACCATCAGAATTCTCATGTGGAATCCAAGAGTATACATCCAAAACTCTTCTTCAAAAAGAGGAATGGAAGAGGCACCCCAAGGATGCACAGGCTTCTCCTTTCCTTTTTGAGAAGAGGAGGTATCTTTTTGCTACACTATTAGAATAGTCAATTTTGGTTCTCCCTTGCCCCTAGTCTTATACTTCACATAGTTTTGGTAAATTAGGTGTGTTCTTGGGGGAAGCAGATCAACCAGGGCAGGCCAAAAATGATCCAACGATTAGCCCCCACGAGACACCAACAACTGGTATCCATTGTCATACATGATGTGCACAACACCTTTATAAGATAATTTAAAACACTTATGAATGACGAAAGTAATTGCGTTCATGGAAGCAAGCCAAGGTATATCTAGCTTCACGCTAAACAAATCCAATTTTTGAATAATATCAAAGGTTATGTCCATAGTCCTAGGTCCAACTAGGATAGAAAGAGTTATTGATCCATTTGACTTGAGAGAAATAACATCATACATATGGATGGTAAACTTTTTTTCTTCATACTTCTTCCTCTCCAATGAATTTAGCCACAATATCTCCTCGGTAACGATACTCACTCGAATCGCGGGGTCAACTAAGACCCCTATCACAATGTTTCCATTGAGGTGAGTGGGAATGTAGAGGGGAGATGGCTTGTTATTAATAAGCATATCCTGTGAGGTGAATGTCATGTTTGGTGAGCTAGTTGCAGGCTGTTGGGAAGGGGTAACCGTGACCATGTTGACATACACCAAGGGCTGAGTAGTATAATTAGAGCCTGGGTCAATAATTAAGTTAGCAAAATGAGATGGAGATGGGTATATGTATATTTGTAGCTCACTAATTTCTTTTGCCACTGATTTATTTGCATTTTATCTTGTCCCATCAAGACAAATAGTACCATCCTTAATGCAGTCTTGTATCTTGTGATGCAGGCACATAAAATGTTCAATATCATGTCTGTTAACTCGATGGTATTGACAAAAGGAATTTGCATCATACCAATCAAGATAGGGTTACTTGATATGTCTAGGGTTCTCCAAGGTTATGATCTTATCCTTCAACAACTTCTACAAGATGGAAGAATAAGATTTTGCTAACTTGTGAACTTTGTATTGTGTCTGAGGCCATTATCACTCATCGCAGCTACTACATTTGCGACAACCTTACCTTTCCTTGAGATTGACACAATGAATTTTCTTTCCAAATAGGAGTGTGAGGAAGACCCCCTGAACTAAACTATTGTTTGTTGATATTATCATAACACAACACACAAATGTGCAAAGGAAGGATATTTCATAAGGGAAAAATTTTCTTGCCAAGGTCTCTGCAGGCTCCCTATGAACACCTTTTTCACATCAGAATCAGGTAGCAGGTATGAGATATGTGAAAAGATAACTTGATACTGCACTATGAAATCAATTATCTTCTCATTATACCCTTGCTTTCATCGGATAATGAATGGTACCACTCAAGCATTATATCCTTAAGAGATTGAGGAAATAATTTTTTCATCAACCCATCGTGATGGAAGAATTTTGTACACATGACATTAAAGGTGGACACATGCATTTGTGGGTCCCCTTCACTGCCATATTATTTAAATTTCAGAATCTCCATTCCTTGTGGAAAGGGAGTACTTATGATTGTTACCGAAAATGGGCTATGTCAGAAAAACGGTTGAAAGATTGACTGGGAATAGGCCTAGGAGAGACTCACCAAATATTTTTGCATAAGACCCATGTTCCAAAGTAGGGCATTCAAAATAGGTTCAATAGATGACAAAGGACTAGTGGATCCTTTAGAACCAGTACCACTAGAACCACCTCCAAAAACACCTCCAGAGCCACTGTTGTGACCTCCACAAGAGCCACCACCACCAGTAAGTCCTCCATCAAAGCCACCTCAACTATTAAGGTCACCTCCATGGCCTCCACTGGAGCCACCTCTTCCAATTCAACTTCTGCTACCAAAGCCATTGCCACCCATTCCACTAGAGCCTCTACCTCCAGGGGTAGTAGGAGGGGTGAAACTATACCCAAGAGGTATTTTACTCACCTTGAGAGTGAGAGAATCTTGAGAAGTAGAAGATACACTGATCGAGGGCCCTATTTTGGCCATGCACACAAATGTCATGGGAATTGAAATGCCAAATTGTCTTTCATAGGCATCGAGCACTTCTCCTCGGGTGGTACCCAATCTAGGCATATACGAAGGGACATAATATTTCGTTAGATCAATGAGGCTACGTAGAAATTCTACACTTATTCAATATTTCCCAAGCAACTTTCTCACCTCACTTGCAAGCCTAGTGGCTTTCACCATGTTTGGTGATTTCTCTAAGTGATTCACAAGGTCTAGCAATCTATTATCTAATTCCATAAGGTTTCCTGCAAGAATATGCACAAAATCATCCTCGTCTATGGATGAAGCCATAGGGGATGCTGGAGGAGTAGGAACATGAGTGGTCTATTCCATGAAACCCATCTCATCAGCATAGTTTGTGGGAAAACCAGTAGTAAATTCATTAGCTAAACCAATGGAAAAATTGGGGGCGAAACTAAAAGTGACCTTTCCCTTCTCCATCAGTAGGAGTTGCACACTTATCTTGACAACATACTCAGAAGTCATGGAATAGGTTGTGATGCTCATAAACCTTCACAATACTTAGGGTTACAACAATCACAAGGCATGAGGGACAATTCTCAAGATGCCATACAATGGGTAGATGCTCTTTACGTCAGTTTCACCAAAAATTTAAGAGAGGGGGACCAAACTCACCAAGGGTCTAGGTCATAGAGTACCAAGAGTGGATGGATACCTTAATATTCCTCACTCTAAAAGGTGTTTTGGGGTGAGGATCAAGAATGATGAGCACTATGTAGTACTTCTATCACTCTACAGACCTAAATTTAGGTTTGGGCTAGACAAGCTTATTTTTGTAGTCAATATTGTGCCTCAAACAACTTTCTATCCAAGGATGACATCGTGGTTCTGGGATGATAGTATGGCATGCTAGTGTCTCTCTGGCACATTACCATTTGTACGGCTAGAAAATGTAAAGTACAATAAAACTACTGAAAACCTACTAACATCCTAGCTAGTTGATTTTGATGAGAAAAAAAGAATGATAAAATACAAGTAGATGTAGAGATGATAAATCAAGTAAATAAACACTAGGGTGATGAATATTATCTCAAAAGAGCACCAATTCACCAGTTATCTCCATGCACGTGATCACCTCGAACCAAACAAGAAGCGAAAAATTGTTGGGGTTGTATAAGGGCCTGCCTTAGTCAGACCTTCATTTTGTTGTTTCCACCTCCACAGATAACCAAAAAGAAAATAAAGAGAATATGTGATAAAGAATTTGGAAAGAAAGATTGTTGAAAACTTAAAAACAATACTATGCTACTTTATCAAATCACAAAGGAGAGAATTGAAGTGTTACCACCTCCACCCAAAGGCTCGCTAGTCAATGAAGAGAGAATGCAAGGTATGGAATTGGAAAAGTCACCATAGCTGCAATAGTGATGAAGGGAGGTCTTGCAAGAATCTAAGCCCACATATTTTATTGTTTCCTCACACTTTCAATGTGGAGTTGATGGAATTTCAATGTTGCTACAATGCTCACAATAAACTACTAGAATGTTGCTTGAGGATGTGAAGAAGTTGAATGAATTGCTAAGAGGATGGAAAAAGAGATGAAGTGATAGTCAATATAATGAATTTGAAGGTGGGATGAGAATGAATAATCCATTTTTAGGTCGGATGGTCAAAGAGGGACATTACAATTCAACCCCAATCAGGTGTGTAATGCCTCTACCAACTTCAAACGTGGGAATCCATCAGGGATGGGAATGCGTCGTGTAGACATCCGCACACTACGCTTGCATCCCCAACAAATATTCTCTCACTAACACATAGGACAAATTCCAAGTGGATGGAAGTGAGGTGGGTGATGTTCTAATATCTCTATCGGGGCTATGGACGCTTGGCTAGTAGTAGAGCTATGTTAGGAGGGAATTATAGAGATAACTATGTCGAGACTATGGACACTTGATTGGCAACAAGGTAATATCCAAGGTTGGCTTAAAATTTTAAACCAACCTATGTAGTTTAATGCAAGTATCCACTAGGACTTAAATTTTCCATAAAAAAGGATGAATTATGTGCACATAGTTAAGCCCAATAAAAGCTAATTTTTCTTATGCATATTAAAGAGGGAATGGTTTTGAGAGGATAGGTTGGTAAGTGATAATTATGAAGGTTGTAGAGTTTTAGAATATTGTGGTCATTTCCAGAATTCATATTGTTCTATTTTGGTTAATTTTTTTGGTTGCTAGTTGTTGTGTAGTCTCACAACACACCCCATTGTGCCCCAAGAAAAATGAGGACCCCTTCTTTTTTATTTTTTTTCTTTTTATTTGCTCATTTCAGAGTAAATGGTAAAAGTGGGCATTATTCTCATAACTGGTTAATTTTGAGTAAAATGGAAATTTTCTCAAGTAAAAATACTCAAATTTTGGATTTTGAGGGAATGAAAGGTTTTATCAAAATATTTGGTCCTACAAGAATCAAGGTTTTGGCTTTTTTGCACCCGAGGTTCACTAAAGGAAGGTAGAAAGTAAGTTTTTTGGAAGTAACAACTTTCCCTAAGGAATAATTTTACTTGACGTAAGTTTTTTTACCCACATTCACTATTAGGAGAATCATATAACTTGAGAGAGGAGTTTTATGAGAAGTAAAATTTTTGGAATAGTAGATCTTCATGGCCTTTCCTAATTCTAGACCTGAGTGCCTTCTCCATAGTAGAAAAAAATGATAACTCAAAAACCTTAGTCAAGTAAATCTTGATAGCATGTCTAAGTCAAAATCATCAAAAGTACTAAAGTTAAATTCTTCCAAGTAGTTAGGGAGAATGCTTCCACATCCAACATAAATTCTTAATGAGTTATAAATTCTTGAAGAGGATTAAGACCCTCAGAATACATTCACCTAGTCATTCGAATTAAAATAAATCAAACATATCAAAATACTTGTAATTAAAGCTTAAAGTCTTACTCTTTTACTCCACTAGTGTAATTAATAAATAATTATTAATGGATATTAATAAAGGTGGTGATAGCATTGCATTATTATCAAAAGAAAACACACTAGTTGCTTTTGAAGAATGGTATAGCACGTTCAAGAGGGGACCTATGAATGATATCAAAGATCAAGACACCATATGAAAGTACGAATAAGGTAAAATATCAAAGCTTTAGTAGACATAATTTTTTATAACTAATTTCACCATAGCTCACAACCACTCTTAGTAGAACTAGGCATTTCTTATAAACCAGGTTTTCAAAATTCTCTACATGTGTTTGATATTTGTATAAATACAATATATTTTTTTGTTTCTTTCATGCACATTTGGATGCATTCTATTAAAATTGATTCAAATAGGGAAAATTTATATTCATTGGTAATGTAAGCTCAATAAAACTGACATGAAAGAAAAAAAATTAATAGAAATTACCCTAATTAGTATAAGAATTATACATTCTAATCATGTAGGATCTAGAAGAAACATTGGGCACATAAAAGAATGGAGTTAAAGATGAATTTTAGTTTCCTATATCTTAGGTGATACCCACCTATGATTTTGTGGCCAGTACCCATCTCGGTAAATTTAGTGAAAGTCAGTTCATGAAAATAATTTGATAGCCCAATGCAAGCCAACATGCAAACAATATAATGGAAAGTGGATTACACATGGCAAAAAGTTTCTCTTAAGAAATTTATGTCCCAAAGCTAATTATAGAGTGCATGTAGTGGTATGATGTTGAGAGAATGGTAGTTTTAAAAGAAGGTTGGGTATATGTAGACTTGACCCAAAAAATGATTATTCACACATTTGGGATCCCAATTTTCAATATGGTGAGTCTGATGGAGATAGGGTAGTCTACAATGGCATATGTCAACATGGAAGAAAAGACAAGAGGATCATGTTGACAACCTAGTTAAGAGGAAAGGACAAGCTAAAGCCTATATAAAAAATTCCCCAAACCATATTGAGGTCTGATTTCATTCTTGATATCAAGGACATAATCATATTGTCGAATATATTAAAGGTTAACCAAGATGCTATTAGGTTTTAAAAATGGATATATGAAATCATTAGACATGTAAAATATTGACCAGCTAAAAAACATTTGTCAAACACTATCAATGATAAATTATGTGAATGTATCCAAATTTTTCAATCACCAGGGTTATTTTTTGTCTTTGTACATAATATGCACCTATGAATCAAGGATAATATTCAAGGGTTGAATATAATAGGGACACTAGGTAGGATTATAGGACACAATTTGGTTTATCACCATTACCCTCAGATGATAGCCAAAGAATACTTGAAGCATTGTCAAAGGGTTAATGATGTGTTTTAATGAAGCTAATTTGAACTATGGAAGGGGACAAAGCTACAAGGATTTCCCTATTTATGCAAGAATATATCACCTATCATGGGTGATGGTGTATATAGTTCTTAAAGTTTACCTATATCAGAGTCAAAGGATTCTCAAGTAACCCTTACATTCTACCTAAATACCCTACAGAAAAAATAGTATTGTTGGAGTTTGCAAGGAAAGTATTAGAGTCCCATTACGCTTTCTTGCAAGCTTACAAGAAGGGACAAATAAAATTTTATATCATTGTAAGGAATTATAATTGTAGCTTAGCTAAAAGTGTTAGGCTTCAAAAAAATTATTTTTTTGCATTTGGATGCCCAAATAATTCAAATTGAGCAAGCTAAATATAGTCCAATTGGGAGACTTTCCGAGAGCATCGATAAAAGGTATGCTCATGTACCTCACCTAGAATAATATTGGAATGTGTGTGCATGATCATAAACTAAGCTTAACCTACTTGATCCATATGAAATAAACCAAGATCTGACTAGTTATGTTAAGCTCCCAATGAAATACTTGAAAACATCAAATAAAGAAGCCATCAAACAAGAAACTAACAAGAAATTTATAATGGAAACTAATCTAATAAATCAAGCCTCATACCATTGGAGGATTTGTGTTGCATTGATGTGGAATTTCAACCATTTCCTAACACTTTAGTTGAAACAAACTTTCAAATGGATTCCATTGATGAAGATTGATGAAAATGGATGCAAGATAAGTTAAAGTGGATGCAAAAGCTAAGCTAAAATGGATATTAAATGATAAAATTCTAATGGAGAATTCTCTAAAATTTAGTATAGTCTAGTTACTCTAAATGAAAGTGGATCCTTTTCTCATAGAAATGAGAACTATTTATAGAATAAATAGTTGAATCAATGGTCAAGATTGATTTGATCAATCAATGGATGAGAATCAATAGGAGAAGATGACATGGATCAAGGATTCCCATCAATATATGAGAATGCAAGTTGACAAGGATCAAGGATTTTAATCAATGGCTCTCATTAATTTGAAGAAGCACACTTCCTAAAAATTAGGAATTTGTTACAAGATATTTCCCATTTTGGAGGAATGCAAATGAAGGAATATTCTAGGGGAATATTCCCTTGCAAGTGGGAGGGTGAGAGGAATTAGCTAATTAAATAATTTAATAAATTTTACTTAATTGTGCAAGATGGAACAAATTAGGATTTTCATTAAATAATTAACTTATTTAATAAAAGGGGAATTAATGAAATTCAACTAAATAATTAAGATTATTTAATTAAATGAGAAGATATAAGAAAATTAATTAAATAATTTGCATTACCTAATTAAATAAGATGAAAATTAGTATGAAAGAGGATGAATTAGCCAAATAACATTGATTATTTGATTAATAGGAGAAAATGATAAATTTTGTTAAATAATGAAGATTATTTAATTAAATGGTCAAAAATGGGCGATTTACGATGATAATGGTGTTAATAATCAAATTCAAATGTGTACTATCAATTAGGATTATTTTAAGTGTCTACATTTTTCCCCTCTTTGAAGAGAGGTACCTATTACATTGGTTCAAAGACTAACACTTTTCAAATTAATGTTGTTGCTCATATCAATTTTTAAAAAATTCCTAGTTTTTCAGATGCCCCACTATTGCCCCAATTGAAGGAATTATGCTAGTACCCTACCCCCTTGAGAGATTGGGAGAAAAAAATAATTTTTCAGGTCGAGATCACGACAAAGGTTCAACATAGGTTCAACTACAAAAAATAAGCTATGGGACGTGAAAACAAGCTCAAAAATGTAAAAAAAATGCCTCAAAATAAGTTGCATAGGTCAAAATTGATTAAAAGGATTAAAAATCCCATTTCCCCACCCTAATTAGGGCAAAAACCCTAATTTTTAGTCTTAAATATAGGTTGTGGGGTCATTTTCAATTCATTTGCATACTTTCCCTTAGATAAATCTTGTTATTTTTGCTTAGAAACCTTGAGATGATGGTTGATCAAGTGCTTCCCCAACACCTTGTAGATAGGGTATGAGAGTACCGGTGGCTAGCCGATGCAAGACCCCCAGAACGTATTCCAAAAAAAATTATCATTTTTCACATTTTTGTGCATTTATTATCCTTTTAAGTTTTCCAAACAATTTTTTCATTGTATTGTGATCCCTTTGTCACAGTCGATGACACAATTGTGTTACAATGACAAATTTATTGGTATGTATCAATATGCTCAATTTAGGTCTAGGGTCGCTATTTTAGGATAACATCACTATTGTCAAATAGCAGTGTAACGCTTAATTTTAGTCTAGTGTCACGTTTGAAATGCCATGCAATTACAAAATAGAATTGCACTATGCAATTTAGGTTCAACGTAGCACTCAAATTCTAACATGCAATTATGTTGAGCAATTTCAATTGAAAAATTATGATGCAATTTCTTTTTTACCAGAGTGGCACAATTATAATTTTAGGGTTTTGGAGTCTAATTCTTCATCATTTTTTAGAAAATTTAATGTTGTTTGCTTCTTGTGCATAGGAGATGATTTGAATAATCATGTCTTGAGAGCACTGTCCCAAAATTTTGTCTTGCATCTGCCATTTTGGGGATGCTGAGAACTTTTTCCTTAGCGTGATTGGATTAGGTTTTTTAGCTCACATGCTAGAGATCTAGACCCATCTAGCGATGATGACAAAATTGATCGAGCACTAGCACAGTGAGACCTCATTTCATATTCCTACTAGAGAGGCCACAATCACACTAGAGGATGTGTGGCACATTTTCTGGATCCCTATCCACAGGGAGAGAGATATTTATGACACTAATTCTAGGACAGACTGTTGGAACATAAAAAGCTACTGAAAGGGGGTATGAATCAGTAAAGGGTGATCCCACAATACTAGTTTAAATTTACTTCATGAAGAAAAACTGCAAAAATACTCTAAATAAAAAAAAAAGGTTTTTAGGGATTTGCTCGAAGGGGGGGTTGCATAAACCCAAAAAGGGTTTCACTCAAACTCCCCCTTAAAGTGAACCCCCTTGTGATGTCATCCCCTTTTTCACATGTTTTTTTTATGAAAACATAGGAAATTTTCAAAAAAGGGGGGTTCGAGCGAACCCCCCTTCACTTGAAGGGGTCAAGGAGGCTTCGCTCGAAGGGGGTTCACTCAAACCCCCCATTTTTTCCCTTCTTCCTCTCCTCTTGCAATTTTATGCAAAGAATTTCCTTTCAGAGCTTGGGTTGAGGTGAAAATGGAATCAACTTCACAAACCCAACTGGATGATAGTATTCCTTGAAACGAGATATCCATCAAATATAATTTTAATATATTTTGGTTTTATTATGTAATTTTTCTTTAGTTTATTTAAACATAGGTTTTTCATCAAAAATGAAACTCTCTATTCTAGACATATTTAAAAATAGTAGATTATCAAAAAAATCTAAAAACTATGTTTGCGTTAGGTATTAATGTCCTTGATCCAACAAAAAAAAGGAATTTTGATACATACAAAAAAAACTATGTTGTATATAGTCTGCCTATGTCTAAATTGCAATTGGTTTGACTTCAAAACTTCATTAAGAAAAAATATTCAATAAAAATCCATGAAACCAAATGAACATGCCAGATATCGTAATTACAAAGATAAATTCAAAAAAATTAGTATTTTTTGCTTTATAGAAAAAAAGGTATGTTATTTGCAATGAACATCACTCTTTAAAAATGGTGTTTACTATTAAAAGCTAGTTTTCGAAGGAGATGGAAAAAGAAATGCAATGCCATTCCAAATATATATATATGTGTGTGTATATATGTGTTTATATATGTATATATACATACAAATAGGTGTATATAAATTTCATATATATACATATATATATATATATAATCTATAGAAAAAATGTCACAAATCACTAGTTTGCATCATCTTAAAATTCCTTATGGTCTAGTAGCTATAAGTGCCCGAAAGTGAAGATTTAGTTAAAAAATCAGTTCAATGTCTAGTTTGGCCAAAAAGTGTAAACCATTATTGTGGGATCACCTTAAATCATTTAAATCTAGTCCTAAAAATAATTAGAGATTGAATCCTTTTTAAATACAAAGTTTAAGGGAACTAACCCTAAGGAGACACCAATCCCTTAGTTTTAGGAGTACCTACTCCAAGGAAGTACCAACTCCTCTAAGCACCTACTCAGATATCTGATAGAACCCACCAATTAGATTTATAATGTAATTTATTATAATTTGTTCAATTCAAACTCCGTTCAATTTTGCAAACTAATTTGCAACTACTTAACTCCTTGTTGTAGCCTCTGCAACTTATTTTTTTGCTCTACACCTCCTTTTTTGCACCTGGATATAAACCCTGATCAAAATCTTCTACCTTTTGTTTGGATTCTACTCATCAACTACCCTTTTGCACTTTCCTTTTTTATTTTAGTGCATTCTTTGTCTGCCTCAAAAATCTCACAAACACACCACTAAATTTTGTTTCACTAGTTATATTAGTGCATTCTCTATCTACCTTAAGAGATTCACTCTTCTACTACATACAATCAATTCTCTACAACTACAACAACTAGCCAAATTTTGATTTTCACTTTTGTGTACATCATCGACCCAACTAGCTACCTCAAGATTTGTATGCCATACAAATATTCTATTAGGTTTCACTACTCATCTTCTTTCACAAATCACCGACTCATCGAGCCACACATACACTTATTCAAATTCAAATATATTTATAATTTTAACATACTAAAAAAATAGGGTTTTAGTTTCATTTAATGCATATTCACTGTATTGGATGAAATTCTGATTTTTCACCACCTAGATATCTATGTCACTGGTTTAATCATCTCATCACTAATAAAAACTGGTAGCTAGAGTGGTTGAACCACCTGAATTCACTCATAGAGTTGGTTTGTAATTGAAACCCTCGTTCACACAATTTGTAGCCATTGAGGACTCTTAATTTTAAACCTAAGCCATTGATCTATTATTTTCATGCCATAATCTATTGATTCTCATTCATCATCCAACTTTAAAATGTGGCCATTGGATTAAAGATTTGTTTAAAAAAAATCATCAACCTCCATCGTATCTAGCTTACATAGGGTGGGGTCCACCAAGACACACACCACAAGCCCATTATCCCATGAGCCAAAGAAACGTGCCCACAATTTCTCAAAGGGCTAGTAGGCTAATGCCATCTATTCTCGATATCCTGAAAGCTAAAGACATGGGCCCACAATTTCTCAGTAGGCTAGTAGGTGCTCGTGAAATCACTAATCAATTCACATCAATGTGAATTGAAATATTAAGCAATCATTTATCACCACCTATCCTCACACATGATCATCCACTTTTGTCACCTCATACTTTATCTAGCCCTACTTGACACATGTACAAGCCTTCTATAGCACCAGGCTTAGACTCAGACCCACCACATCTTCAATGGGATGATGAGGAGCCCATCAATATTCAAGACTTGATCACATCCATTGATCAAGCTGAAGGAAAATATTTTGTGTGTGACTTAGGAAAAATTATATTCATTGAGTATTTGCCATGTCATAAATTTCTAGGAAAGGAGACCAGTCACCCAATAAACTTAATGCCATAAGTGATAACTTTGAGTAACCTATAACCACCTACAAATAGTCAACTCAAAAATATAATTTATAATGATCATCATGACTATCAAAACAAGGATTTATCAAACCCTAATCGGACCAGAAGGCATAATAAAATATTGTTTGTGCTTATTCCTTCCTCTTTGATCATGTAGACCACATCAAATGAATCGTCTTGACAAACCCATGATGTATATATGGCCTTATTTTTCTCATCTAACCCTTGGACATAGTCTTTTTAGTTTCATGACAACATTTCATGACAACCTTTCAACATTTCACCAAACTTGTAGAACTTGATCCATTGATCTCCATGAAATCATGCTAACAATATCCCATTTGAGATATCACATAGACATCCACTTTTGACATCAATGACAATATTATGCCAGCAATCTCCCCCTTTTCCACTGATGGAAAAACCAAATGCTCACATAGATGGGTAAATTTATGCTCTATACCAACTGAAACAATTTACTACTCCATTACCAATTAAAATTGAATATATCATGAGTGCTCAAACATAGCAGCTCCCCCTCAAACATATCTTTTCTCCCATATTTTCTCACATTCTCCCCCTTTGACATTAATGGAAAATGGTCATCCATAGGACTTACACACTTACACCCCTTGTGAGTATTCCCCCCCTTTGACAAGCAATGTATGGAGAAATAAAAGATTCATAAACCTACAATCATCAAGTCGTTAGAAATTTGTACAACCAAGTTTACCTAACTTGATTTTTCCTTCATACCCAAGGATGAATAAACTAAAACTGAAGCTCCCCCTAGACAAATTCCTTATCCCTGAAGTTTAGTGATATGATGTGGGAGAAATTACTCCCAATTTTTTCCTCATATATTGAAATTGTTCCTTGGTAAGAGGATTTTTGAAGATATTAGTGACTTGTTCTTTGGTGGGAACATATTGCATGCTGAATTCTTTATCTTCAACCTTCTGTCTAATGAAGTGATACTTGATTCAAATGTAGTTTGTCCTATAATGCGTCACTAGATTCTTTGAGATGTTTATTGAACTTGAATTATCACAAAGAATAAATATAGGGTTATTGTACTCAACCTTAATTTCCTTGAGAGTCTATTTCATCCATAATACTTGAGTACAACATGTTGATGCTACATACTTTTCTTCTATTGTAGATAAGGTGATTGATTCTTTATTTTTACTCATCTAGGATACAATTTTGTCACCCAAAAAGAATGCTCCACCACTTGTTCTTTTCCTATCATTTACACTACCAGCCCAATCAACATGTGTATATGCAATCAAAGTGAAATCTTTGCTCTTGGGGTACCACTATCCATAGTCAATAGTGCTTATAATATATCTAAAAAATATTTTCACTTCATTGACATGAGACTCTTTTGGAGTAGCCGGAAATCTTTCCACCATACATAATGCTTGCATAATATGTGGCCTTGATGTTGTTAGATATAGAAAGATTCCAATCATTGACCTATACATTGTCTGATTCACATCTTGGGACTCATTTGTCTTACTTAATTTTCAACTAGTTATCAAGGGGGTATTTACTAGTCTACTATCCTCCATTCCAAATTTCTTGAGAATTTCCTTAGCATACTTAGTTTGAGATATAAATATCCAATCATCAGCTTGTACAATTTCTAAACCAAAGAAAAATGACAACTCGCCTCACATTGACTTATCCAATTCATCTTTCATTTGAGTAGCAAACACTTTAAACATTTTGTCATTGCTACCACCAAATATGATGCCATCTACATATACAAAAACAATAATGAGGTGCTCACCTTCAGATTTCAAGCAAGAATTATTGTGTACACATCCTTTCTTGAATCCTTGTTGTTGTAGATACTCGTCCAATCTAGAATACCATATTCTAGGTGCTTGTTTTAGAGCATACAAATATTTTCTCAATCTACAAACATAGTCTTCCTTTTATAATAGCCAAAACCCCTCTGGTTGTTCTATGTAGAATTATTCAAGGTTTCCATTCAAAAATGTAGATTTAACATCCATTTGATAGACTTTAAATCCCTTGTAAACTAAAAATTCAAGAAACATTTTTCTTGCTTCTAATCTTGCAACCAGTGCAAATTTTTCTTCAAAGTCAATTCCTTCAACTTGTGCATAACCATTGCACACCAATCTTTCCTTATTTATCACAACAATACGATCTTCATTTAGTTTATTCTTTAATGCCCATTTAGTACCTATTACATTTTTTCTTGGGGATCTAAGAACCAATTCCCATGTCTTATTTTTCTCAATCTAATTGAGCTCTTCTTCCATAGCCTTTATCTAGATCGCATCCTTGTTTGCTTCAGTATAACTCTAAGGTTCAATTTTTGAAAATATAAAAAATTACTTGTTCCTTTTTCTTTGAAATTATTCTCCTTGTTTGAACACCTTCATTTTTATCACCAATAATTGATCTATAGGGTGATCCTTTTGAACATATTTTCCAGGTGTTCTTTCAACCTCTTCTTCTAATTATTCTTCTTCATTTGCAACATCTTCTTCTTCATAATATGAGTCCTCTTCAAAATTATTCTTATTAGATTTGACATGTTTAATGTTCTCATCAATTTTGACAATGATTATTTCCACAATATTGTGTAGCCTCTTGTTGTAGCACTTGTAAGCTTTACTTTTTGTGAAATATCCAAGAAATATTACTTCATTACATCTAGAATCAAATCCTCCCAAGTTATATTCTTCTTTAATTTAACATTGTCTACCAAATAATTTAAATTATTTGACCAAAGTAGGCTTACTATACCATAGTTCATAGGGGGTACTATCATTTTTTTCTCTAATTTGGACCCTATTTAAAATATAAACTACAGTATTAAATACTTCTCTCCAAAACATATATGTTAACTTAGACTCAGTCAACATTGTTCTAGACATGTCCATAACTAATATGTTCTTTCTTTCTACTACCCCATTTTATTTTGGATTTATTGGTGTAGAGTATTGTCTTTTGATTCAATGTTCTTCATAGTATTCAATGAATTCTTCTGATGTGAATTCTCCTCCTCTATTTGATCTTAAGCACTTGATTCTTCTACCAATCTCCTTCTCAACCATTTTCTTGACAATCTTGCATCTTTCAAATTATTGGGACTTGTCCTTTAGGAAGGTTACCCATGTCATTCTTGTGTATTCATCAATTATCAATATGAAGTATCTTTCATCCTTCATACCACTTGTACTTGTAGGTCCACATAAATTAGTTTGAACCAACTGCAAAGGTTTTATGGTTGAATATTATTTTGTTTGAAACTTAACCCTTGTTTATTTTCCCTACTAGCATTCTTTGCAAATGATATTTTTCGGATTAGTTATCTTAGGCATGTTTCTTACTAGACCATTTGAGCTTACTTTCACTAGGTTATCAAAATTTACATACCCCAATCTATAGTGCCACAACCAACTCATCAACCTGACCTATCAGACAACTCTGACCTTTCACTTCACATAGATTATAAAGTTTTCTATCTATTATGAATCCTTGTGCAATTTTTTTTCCATCCTTCCTTATCTTACATCATTCTAAATTAAATATGACCTTATAACCATTGTCAAACACCTGACTTACACTTAGTAGGTTGTGCTTCAATCCATCAACATACAAGACATATTTAGTAGGATTTTTACCATCTAAGCTCAATATTCCATTACCATATATCTTTACTGTAGTTTTTCCATCTACATTAACTGATCCTCCTTTACATTTATTGAGTTTGATGAGTTTTATTTTGTCATCAATCATTTTTTTAGAGTACCCACTATCTATCACACACATTTTTTTTATTTTTGGAATGAAGTGTCATTTGTGCAATTATTGATTGTGTGGGAATTTTCTCTTTTTCATTCCACACCTTCTTAGGTTTCTTTTCTAGTTTTTCTTCCTTCTTCCGAGGAGCAGTAGACTCATTGTTTACTTTAGATGCTATTTTTTTTCCTTTTCTCATTCTATACAGTTGCTCTTATGATTTTTTTTCAAAAATTTATTGCTAAATGATGAAAGTTGTTACAATTGTAACACATTACATTTAGATCTATTAAATGAGAAAATGGATTATTGCTTATAAAGTGCACACTCCTTCTAGGAGCCACTCTACATTCTCTAGACCTATTACCAAATTGATTGCAAGTATAACAATACCCATAAAATTGTAAAGAGTAATTGTTCATAGCATTCCTTTGAGATGGATGTGGAGATCTTCTTTGTCTAGGCATTTTCAAATCCTTTACCCTAGTAAATCCTTTTGCATTAGTTCTTCTGATATTCTCCCTATTCTTTTGGTGTTTAGGAGGTGATTGGTTATCTTTCTTGTCTGCATCAAGATTATTTTCCTCTTCCAATTTCTTTAACTTAGTGGTCTTCTCCTCATTTTCAAAGGTTTCCTCCTTGCAGCTTTCATCACACTCTATACTTTTTTTTCTCCTACTCTAAATCTCTCATACAATTTTGCAGAAGCACTTGTAAAAGTTCTCTTCCCTTTCTCAAGACCTAAACTAAATTTTTATTTATTGGATGGCTTTTGTGTACTCAACATTCCATCAAGAACATTTGATCCTCCCTTCAAATTTAGACCTTTTTATATTTGTTCTCTAGCCTTCTCCAAATCTTTTCTTAAGGAAACTATCCCTTCTTCTAACTTCATACATGTGTCAACTTTGAACTACATCTTAGATTTGACCAGTTCTTCAATCCTCTTGGATTCTTCCACTTAAAGCTTGAAGCTTACCACTTTCTAGTTATATTCTTCAAGATTCTTGGTTAACTTGTCTAAATATTTTTGAGCTAGTTTCTTTTAATGTTTATTTTCCTTTTTCAACCTTCCAATCTCCTCTCTTAGGTCATCAAATTAATCTAGTACACAAATGAGTTCTCCTTCTAGGTCAACCTATCCTTCATCTTCACCTTCTTTACCAAGGTCCTTGACCCTTCTAGCCTTCTATTCTTTTGATTCTTTTTCCATGAAAAGAAATTCAATTTCTATTATCATAAAGGCACAATCTTTTTCATCATCCAAATTACTAAAGTTGTCAGATACATCACTATCCACTTGGATGTATATAATCTTATTTTGTAAAAACTTCTCCTCTTAGTGAAGTAGGGTTTGTTCATTTTATCATCTACTTCTTGTTCAAATTTATCCTTCTTATTGTATGGACATTTAGCAACAAACTGACCTACTTTACCACAATCAAATCATTTGAAGGGTAACTTACCTCTATACTTGTTGATACCTCTTCTAAGTCTTCTAATAAAATTGGATTCTTCCTCATCATTCTCTTCATGCTCATATACAGTTTATTTTGCCTTATCTTTCTTTGGTGCTTCATCCTTCTCCTTGTTTGTTGATTTGAATGCAACTTCTCTTTCAGATGGCTCTGCATTTTTCATTCTCATCTCATATGCCATGTAGCTCATCAAGAGTGAGTTTATCTACATCTCTTCCTTCCTCTATTGTAAAAATATTGGAATTATATTTGGCAATCATGGACCTTAAGAATTTTTGCATAATAACTGTGTCTTTTACTTCTCCAAATCCTCTAATTGAGTTTACTATTTCATCAACTTTGAGAAGATATTATGCAATATTTTCTTCTTCACTCATCTTCAAACCTTCAAACTTGGCTCTGAGGATTTGTAGCTTTTCCAAATTTACCTTGTCATCTCCTTCATAAATGCTTCTCTACTTTTCCTAGACATCATGTGTAGATTGATAGTGCATAAATTTGAAAAAAAAAAAAACTAGATAATCCACATAGAGAAGCATTTTTTCCTTTGCATTGTTCTCATAATCCTTCTTTCCTATAGTATCAATGGGGGATGTAGCCGGTGGTGTATATCCATCCTTAACCGAATCCAAGAATAAAACCTTAAATATCCCAAATATGTCTCCATAATAATACTCTAGAAAGAATAATTTGATCCATCAAACTGAGGTGCCTTGTTTATAGAAGAACCTTCCTGAATTTCTATTGTGTTCACTTTTCCAAGATCTATCTGAGCTAATTAATCTTCTCCTAGGGAACCTAGGATTTGATACCACTTGTTGGAACAAAACAAGCTATTAAGTGGGGGTATTGAATTAGTAGATCATCTAAAATCTACCCCTAAAATGACTAAAATATTGAATCCTTTTTTAATTTTTAGTGAAGATTAAAACAACACTAAAAAAGATATAAAAATGAACACATAATAGCACATAACACAAGATATATGTGGAAAAACCAATATGGGAAAAACCACGGTGGGGAATGGTCCTAGGAGCTACTGTCCTAATCTAGCCTCACAATCAAATCTTTTGAATACAAAGTTTAAGGGAACCAACCCTCAAGAGACACCAATCCCCTAGTTTTAGGAGCACCTACTCGAAGGAAGAACCAAATCCCTACTCTGAGAACCTACCCAAATATCTGATGGCACCCATGAATAAAATTTATAATGTAATATTACAATTTTTTCAATTGAACTCAATTCAATATTGCAACCTAATTTACAACTACTCATCTAGATATAAACCATGATCAAGATCTTCTAACCTTTTATTTGGGTTCTACTCATCCAATACCCTTTTGCACTTTCCCTTTTTCTTTTAGTGCATTCTCTGTCTGCCTCAAAAATCTCACAAATAAAAAACTAAGTTTTGTTTCACTAGTTCTATTATTGCATTCTTTGTTGACCTAAAGAGATTTAGAATACTCTTCTACTGCATACACTCAATTCTCTACAATTGCAACAACTACCCAAATTCTAATTTTCACTTTTGTGTACATCATCAAGCTACAATAGTTGCCTCAAGATTTACACATTGTACAAATATTTTGTTAGGGTTCACCTACTTATATTCTTTCACAATTCACCAAACCATTGATCATGCATACACTTATTCATATTCAAAGATTTTTCTAGTTTCATTTAATACATATTTTCTATATCAGATAAAAATATGAATTTTTTTTGCCTACATATTTGTGTCACTGATCTTATCATCCCAGCACCAATAAAAACTAATAGATAGAGTAGTGGGACCAATTGAATTCACTCACAAAGTTGGCTTGTAGTTAAAACACTTGTTCACAAAGTCGTAGCTATTGAGGACTCTTAATTTTAAACCTAATTTGTTGATTGGTTTTTTTCATGTTGATAGGCTATCGTTAGGTCCTACTACTTTAGAATAATTGAATGTCAATTAGTCGACCAGGCAGTGTCCAAGGCAGTTTGCAGAAGGAGATTATTTGGATAACTCATTTCATATTTTTCTATTTTTAATTTAAACTATAGAAATCAGTTCTAATCTAGGGCCATTACTATTTAACTAGAGAATAATCTTACTCTAAGAAAATCCAGAAATACTAAATTGAAAAGCATAAGACAACTAATATATAAAGCATTACTACTAAACTAGAAAGCATGGAGACAAGCAAACTAAACAACTAATATACTATGGAAACAGAAAAGTAAGTGAATAGACAATGAAACATCTTTTAAACAGTAAAGGATTGAGTAGCAAGGGAGGTTTGTATTTCATTCCTATCCATTTTGTCATCAGAGTCTTCAAGATTTTAACTAAGGCATCTACCCTTCTGAATGACCACCTGATATTTAGAGGGGAATTAACCTCTCTTCTCTTTAAGTAAGCTAGTAGAGGGGTGAATCTTTATTCAGAGGCATGCCATGCTTTTCCTATCAACTTCTATCCAGTTTCCATGAAATTATCATAAGATAGCTTGAGGTTGTTGTCATACCTTTCCTTCATCTTATCATTAACTAGGAGAGACAAAAATGTAGCTTTGAACCCATCAGGCCTTGAATTTGGGGACCTTATTTGGAGACCCACTGTTCTCTCTACCTATGCAAATTTGTTTGTTCGATCCTGCCAATGAATTTGATTTCTCATGGTGGAGAGAAATTCTCTCAGTTCTACCTCTCCAACAAACAAGTTGATAAAGAAATCTGTATGATTTTCTAATAACAAGTCATGCAAAAAGAATTCACAAATTAAATCTTGGTCCTTAGCAGTTGATTCTACAAATATTTTAACAAACTCTTTATCATTAGGCTCGTAGGGCTGATCATTATAGATCCTAAAAAATTTCCATCTTAACCATTGTTCATTCAAAAACATTGAGTAAACTCTTGATTGTCTTCTACAATTCAGTAAACATTTCACTAGTTGACATGCATCCTGCTTCCCTCTATAGGCCTTGTGAAATGACTCCTTCAGGAGCACCAGTTCCTTCTTTAGCCTATAATTTTCAGCTTGGACATTCCTGAGGAAGTAACACTTTTCCATCCATTTCATTAGCAGAGGTGGAATACGAACTTAGAACCAATCAGTTACAACTAGCTCAGTCTAAATTCCTTTGGACTCCATCTGAGGTTTTACAGTGCATTCCTTCAAGTCCTGTTCTAGTTCAACTACTTTGCTGATGGAAGCATTCAACTTTTCAATTTTTATTTTCTTGTCCTCCTCAAAAGCTATGAGCATGAGCACAAAATTTTGTTTTATTCTTTCCATATTTGCATCTTTGTTTGCAATTTCAACACTATAAATTTTATGCTTTTGATTCTATTCTTGCATCTGCTCTTGTAACTTACAAGTTATTGAGTCCTTTTCTTGCAATTGAAGCCTCAAGCCCTTTATTTGTTGATCTCTTTTATTTATTATTGCAATTTGCATAGCCAATTTTTCTTTCTGCAATTCTATAAGTTTGGTACTTTTAGACAATTGTCTTTGTAAATCATCAATTTCTACTTTACACTTTTCCAATTCAACATGGCACTACTTGTTTCAACTATTCCAACAATTTTAGTCACAATGGGAGACAAGTTTTTTTGCACACTGCCATCCCCCTCAGGTTCTCTTCCCTGAATTTCATCATTGAAGATTTCCTCCACATGTGCAGAGTCAAAAGGAAAATCTTCTCCTAAATCTTGTTTATTCAGGGGTACCTCCTCTTCACTGGCAAGCTCTGAAATTTCTATGGGCTGAGGTGGATGCTTAGGCTTTTTCTTTTGTGAACTTCCCTCCTTACCATTTTTTAGGGTTTCGGAGAATTCAAAAGCTAACCGCTTACTCCTTCTGAGTGGAGGAAATTCTTGGAAAATGAAGGGTGTTCTATTTTTCCCCTTTTTCTTCTTTTTGGGTTTACTTGTGTTAGAATAAATAATATCAACCTTTTCTAGCAAGTCAGGGGTTTTGAATTCATCCCCGAAGAAGGTTGGAAAATCCTCACCAAGAGTGGTGGGATTAAGAGCTTTCAGAGCTGGAGAGCCCTTAGGGGAAATTTCTCAGGATGGAGGAATATCCTGGTGGGACAGTTCCCCTGATTCTATGGTTCTTGCAATTGTAGGTGTCTCCATTTTCTTTAAAAAATTCTCCCATTTTCCCTCAAGTTTCTTATGGAAGTGGTACTTGTAGATTAGTTGAATTAACTTGTGATGTTTCAAAAGCCCAGTCCCTATTTTATACCTTTCTATGGAAGTGTTTAAGGAATCATACAAGAATTCAGGTATGTTAACCCTAAGAGCTAGGTCCTCCTTCTCGTGGCGTAAATGGGTCAACATACAAAAGGCAGGCCCTACAACTACAACTAGTTGACCCTCACAAGTAAAATACTTTATAATCCATGCAGTTGCAATGACCCAGGGGTCTAATATGGAGGTTCTCTGGAACCTTTTATTTTTTCCCCTAGTACTTATTACTACCATTGGGTGTGGATCTCCCTCTCTAACAAATAATTTAGATAACTTCTAGTACCTAATTTGAGAGGTTTCCTTTATTTTGATGCCTGTATTCTCTAAACCAAATAAGCGGGAAATAATTTTGGAACTTACCTTGAAACACTTCCCATGAAGTACCACCTCCCCATTAGTGTAGTTCTCAGCAAAAGAGCTTACCATCTTTTTGTTATAGCCCTCAAATTTTTTGATGAAGTTTAACCACCTTGCTTCTTCGAACAACCTAGAGATATTGTTCAATCCCAACAATTTTTTAGTTGAATCTGGCTCTACCTTTCTTTTACCACCCCCCATTTCTTTATTTCACACTCTGCAAAATATTTTTGAATCTGGCACAAATATTTCACGCAAGTTTTGAAAAATATTGCCTCTTAAATCACGTACTTGTCTTATTTGTAGCTTACTCTTCAATAATTTCCAATCTACATGGAGGCATGTGAAAGGCCTTGTTGTACAAGTATTTGATCACCGAGTTTGCATAAATTTCTAAATTGGGAGTGAATTTTGTGCTAGTTAATTATTCTTTATTCGAAAATAAATACCTATTTAAAGTGAAAATTAATACTTACTTGTGTTCTATGATCGTTCAAAGATCTTATACCTTACAGATTTGATAGGATGACGTGAAGGTATTGGCTGAGGTGACGATGGAGTTATTATGATATGGGTGCACAATTCTATGGGGGATGGAGCTATCAATGAGGAGTACAAAATCGGGTGGCTTACTTATGACTAAAGCAAAAATAGAAAGATAGATGTATGGGATATTCTGGCAGAAGAATCACGAAAATTTTAAAAAAATGAAAAATGTGGTGGAAAACAAGCGAACAAGTTATGGAGAACGTAATTTGACAATGCGCTCGAAATGAGTGCATAAGTTTTGGAGCATCGGTGTGAGGTGCGACCGAAATAAAAATGAAATGGAGGTTCTGGAGCATCGTCGAAAGATGCATCCAAAGCAGTAATGGAATGAAAGGTTCCAGAGCATTGCTCAAAGATGCAGTTAGAGCAGTAATAGAATGAAAGGTTTTGGAGCATCATTGAAAGATGCAACTGGAGCAGCAATGGAATGAAAGGTTCTAGAGCATCGCTGAAAGATGCAGCCATAGCAGAAACATAATGAAAGGGTCCAGAGCATTGTTGAAAGATGCAGCTGGAGCAGCAATGAAATGAAAGGTTTTAGACCATCATTGAAAGATGCAACCGGAGCAGCAACAGAATGAAAAGTCGAGTGAGATGGAAAGGAATTTTTGAACTTCATGAGATTTGAACCTTAGTGCAGAACACCTCTTTGACATGATGAGCTTTATAAAAGTTCCAGAGCATCGATCATGAAAACGTCAAGTTTCGGAGCATCGGTACCGGCATCATAATGTTCCAGAGCATCTTTGGAGGATGCTTCAGAAATTATTTTCCGCTTTTTGAGAAGTCTTGCAAAATGATATAAAAATTAGGTAAGTCCAAAAATGAAGAAATATTTAATGAAGAAAAATATCTCAGCATACATGTCCGTTTATTGCACATTTCAAATTATTATTATTTTTTTAACACCATAGCATTGTTGCCAGATAGACTCTGCCTTGGCAGAGTCAACACATTGGACCTCGCCCTACATTCCACCATCCTTTTAAAGTCTTCCCTATTGACTGGCTTATGGTAGACACATAAGCGATGACCATTAACCAAAAGAGTTCACGTGTCATCATCGATTGGTTTCAAATGAACAGTTCAGTTTGAAAAGACTTCATCAATTTCATCAAGTCCTAGCCAATGAGTCCCGAGCTTCCCCTTATGATCCTTGTATCTCGAATCAAATAACAGGGCCCAATCCCCATTATGAAACTCCTTTTCCTTAATATTTTTTTCGTGCCACACTTTCCGTTAATGTTGAACTAGTTCAGTTTGATGGATGACATCTAAACGAAGCTCATCCAATTCATTTAGTTGTTGAACTCGTTCAACTTGGGCTCATTTTAATTCCATACCTAGTTCCATAGTCGTTCGTAGAGTCTATAGTTCAAACTCAATGGGAAGAAGAGGCTTCTTCCCAAAAATAATCTCATAGGGGTTGAATCCAGTCGTAGATTTCCAAGTTGTGTTGTATGCCAATACGGCTTCAGTGAGTTTTCTGGCCCAGTCTTTTCTTCCAAAAGAAACTATTTTTGTTAGAATATTTTCAAGTTCTCTATTAGTTACTCCTACCTAGCCATTCACTTGAGGGTGGTAAGGGGATGACTTCCTATGGCTTACCTAGAAATGATTGGTAAATGCCAAGAGCACTCAGGACATAAATTGGGGTCCCTGATCAATTATGATAGTTCGAGGGGCTTCGAATCTAAGAAATATTTTATTATAGAGGAATTTTGCGACCTGCTCATCCCTAGCTATTCTTAAGGCTTGAACTTCAACCCATTTTTTTAGGTAGTCAGTGCAAACCAATATATACTCTTTCCCTTGAGAGGAAGGATCTATGGGTCTGATAAAATCTAAACCCCATTTTTTGAATGGTTTAAGGACTACCTATGGTAGCAACGACATTTTCAAAGAAGCAATTGGTCTTCGTACCCTCTGACATTCATCACAATGATGAACATAGTTCTTAATGTCTTTTTGCATTGAGGGCCAATAGTATCTGGTGCCTAAGACTTTATGGGAAGTTATCTTTGCAGAGTAATTTCCTTCTGAAGGGTCATCGTGGTAGGCCCTTAGAATGTTATAGGTTTCATCCGCTCTTACACATTTCCTCAAAATCATGTCAGGACCACAACAAAATAACATTCCGTAAATCCAATTGAACGGAGAACTTTCCCTTATTTGACGCTTCTTTTTCTTAGTCATGAATCCAGGAGGTACCTCTGAAGCAGCTAAATAATTAGCGATATCTGCAAACCAAGGTGATTTTACAAAAACTGTAAACATATTTTCATCTAGGAAATCATCTTGTATAGGAGTACTATCATCTTTTCATGTTTGATTTGTGAAAGAAAATCTGCTACCACATTATATTTCCCTGGTTTATCAAGAATCGTGGCATTAAACTCCTGAAGGAGCAATAGCCATCTCATAATTCGACCATTAACTATGGGTTTATTCATTAGGTAATTCACAATTGAGTAGTCTGTATAAATTGTGACCTTATATCTCATAATATAATGGTGGAATTTCTTAATAGCGTGAACAACAACCAAGAATTCCTTTTCTGTTGTTGTATAATTCCTTTCTGCAGGAGCAAGATTTTTATTGATGAAATATATAACATACTTTCCCCCGTTCTCATCTTCTTGTCCTAGACCTACACTGATAGCATCATCAGAAGCATCAACATATATATGAAAGGGAATACTCCAATTTGTCCCTCGCAGTATGAGAGAAGAGACAAGATTTTCCTTGATTGCTTCAAATGATTGTTGACACTCAGATGTCCAGACAAACTCCACTTCTTTCTATAATAGAGAGAACATATGAGCTACAATTTTGCTAAAGCCTTCAATGAACCTTCTATAGTAACCAGCATGTCCAAGAAAAATTCCTACATCAGTTTGAGTTTGAGGGATTGTCAACTATTGGATGACTTCAATTTTCTTAGGGTCGACCTTTATTCTCTCAGAGGAAATATGATGAACCAAGACTATTCCTTGTTCCACCATTATTAAGCATTTCTCATGGCTAAGGGATAGTCTATTTTCCTCACAAACTTGCAGAACCCGATCTAGGTTCTGAAGAGCTTCATCATATGTTGACCCATAGACTGTAAAATCGTCCATGTAGACCTCAACACAGTCATTAACAAGAACGGAAAATATGGAAAGACCGACTCTCTGGAAGGTCATTGGAGCGTTGCACAGTCCAAAAGGAAGCACTCTATATGCAAATGTGCCCCAAGGGTAGGTAAACATGGTTTTTTCCTGGTCTTCTGGAGCAACCTGTATCTGATTGTAACCACTAAATCCATCGAGAAAGGAGAAATACTTCCTCCCAACCAAGTTGTCCAAGACTTGATCAACGAATGGTAAGGAAAAATAATCTATATAAGTGGCTTTATTGACTTCTCGATAATCTACACAGATTCTCCACTTCCCATTTTTCTTTGGGACTACCACCATAGGTGATACCCATTTACTAACAGAGATTGGATAAATAAATCCAACACAAAGGAGTTTCTCAATCTCAATTTTGACCAAATCCTTTAATGCAGGATTGAGTCTCCTCTGTGGCTAGCCAACAAGCCTTATATTGATGTCAGTGTAAATGTGATGAGTACAAACACTTGGGTGAATTCCCCTCATGTCCATATAATCCCAAGAAAAAGCTTTAGACCTTTGTGCCAACACATTAAACAACTTATCCTCCTAAGTTTCTGTCAACCAACTATTGATATTCAAAGTTTCTCCTAGTAATAGCATTATTGATTTTGTTCCAGGATGAACCAAGGTTACAGTATACATAGGTCACAACAACATGTTAAGAGGACAACTATGAGGTAGCAGTTGGTGAAACCTTGTGATATCCTCATAGAAATGACTTGTTTTGGGAATCATATTTGCTAAGGTACAAGGCATTCCCATTGTAGCATAACTGTGCTCCATCCCATTTATATCAATTGGTTGCCCAAAGATTCTTGGGGCATCCATCACTTCTTCCTCATTCTGGGTTATAGCAAGGAGTGCTACCTCATTTACTAACTCTTCTTCCAATTCTTCCCCATGTTGTTTAATTACTACCATGGCTAGGGAGGCTAAACTCTTTGAACCATTGGTTTCCTCAGGTTCATCAATCCAAACATTTTTATGATTAGTAGGCTTAGCATGGGGATATAAGAACAAACATTTACTATCTTGACCATGTGAAATGGTCATTCCCCCTTCCCTACAATCAATCTTAGCAGAAACCATAGCCAACCAAGGTCTTCCAAGAATTATAGGATAGCTATCCTTAGGTGTAAGCGACTAGATTACCTGAAAGTCGACTGGATAATCCCATCCATCAACTTTGACAAGGATTTTTTAATGACGCCTTTTGGGATGGCTATAGACTAATTTTCCATTTGTAAGACTATGGTTGTAGGACGTAAATCAGTTAAAACTAGAATTTTCAATTACATCCACAATCATCATGTTAATAGCTACTCCTAGATCCACTAGTGCATTTGGTATTGCTACCTCATTGATTGTCACGGTTATTAGTGGACTCCCAAGATCATCATATTTTAGAGCAATAGTCTTTCCAGACATAAAATTAGCTAAATAACCATCAATATTAACGGTATTTAGCTTTTTTGGCTTCCTCCCTAGTGTTTTGATACATGGTTGTTTTATTAACTGGTTTAATTTAGGAATTTCCTTTATTGCTTGTAATAACAGAACTTCAAATTGCAACTGCTTAATCTCCCGAATTAACGTAGTTTCTATAGCCAAGGATACTTCCGGGGTATATTCCAGAGTTCTGGACTTTAAACATTCTGTATATGGTGCCATCATTTTCTCCTTTGGAATAGGATCCTCCTTATGTTGACTTAAGGACTGACCTTCCTCCCCTAAGACAAGTTAGCAGCCCCTGCCACTGAAAAAGGCTCTTTGTCTTTAGGAGTGGTATCTTGATTAGATGACGTGTATTTTATTGGACTTTTAGGCTCAGTTTTCTCCACTATTTCTTCAATGGTCGAAGGTTGAAGAGTTCGACCAAAACACAACTGCACATTTCTGAAGTGTATCGCATTAAGCCCTATTACATTTTCATGTTTGGTAGAATAGACTAGTGTATTCTGGAGATTCTTCTTAAGATTGGGAAGCGGTTGCACTGGAAGCTAAGGTTGGTTTACCTACTCATTCTAGGAGGGTTTTGAGTTGGAGGTAACATATTTTGTTTTTGATTCCTCCTAGGTTTAGTATAAGACTTATTTTGTACCTGATTCCATTGGAGGGCAGCATGTTGTTGGTACCACTTTTGTTGGGGTTGATTCGACCACTGCTGATTTCCCCAAGTGTGGTTTGTCCATTTAGGGGATCCCCAATAAGGAGTTCCCCAGCTAGGTTGAGGTGGAGATGACTGATTCCAAGATGGGGTCCATTGATTATGAGCCTAGTTATTTTGTGGTCTCCATGTAGGGATAGAATTATGTCCATAAGGGAAATTACCTCCTTGACGTTGGTTTAAGGCATTTATCTCTTCTTCAACTTGAATGGTTTTTTTCTTAGTATTCTTGATATCTGACAGAAGTTCACACTGATTTGTAGGATGGTTTTGCTCAGACGGTTGAAAAACATTGAATTTATCTAAATTACACTCACGCAATAGGTGTTTATTCTGACACCTTGGACCATAAATTGACAAGGTCTCAATGTTGCAAGTTTTAGCTTGTATACCATCTAATGTGGTATTCAATTGTATGAGAATGTCTGTTTTCAGATTTTATATTTCTTCGCGGAGCTTACCTTTATCGTTAGACCCTTTAAAAAGATTGGTTTTGTGAATTCCTCCTCGAGTACGGGACAAATTACAACATAACTCACATATTTCTTCAAGATTTAATTGAGATACGTCACTTTTTCCCATTAAATCAAGATTTCTTCTAGCATCATCATGAAGACCTTTAAGAAATATTGTTTTGCGAATCTCTACGCTAATGGTCGTTTCTCCGCATCTTTTGGAGAGGAAGAGGAACCTATCAAGATAATCCTCTAAACTTTCATCCTCATTTTGTCTCAGTTTAAGTAGCTCCTCCTTGCGATCACTTACCCTACAGTAACTCTAGCATTTTTGCAAGAAGACAGTCTCCATTCCCCCCCAGGATTTTATACTACTAGAACCCAATCCCATAAACTAGCGCATTGCTGAATTCTTCAAAGTTGACGGAAAGAGCTTCAACTTTTGGTTGTTGTTCTTGTAATCATAAGTTTGACACAAGACTTTGAATTCAAAGAGGAATTGGTCTAGGTCTTTCGAGGACAAGCCATGGAAGGTTGGAAGTAAAGCTGGGGAGATTTTCTTCATGACAGTATCATCGTCAACATCCAATGTAATAAGATAGGTAAACGTTCTAGGAGGCTGAGGTTCATTGTGGTTAGATTCAGCTCTATGATCTCCCATGATGTTCAGAAGAGTATGTTCCTCAAAAACAATTTCCTCTATAACTGGTTGTTCTGCCAATTGCTCGATAGGTAAATAATGGAAAGCCTCGAGTGGAGTAGGCTCAAATAATTCTTCATAATTGTGGTCGTCTGAGCCTTGGGATTCCCTAGGTATGATTGGTACGTATTTTGGGGGGGTCTTTGGTTTAAAATATCCGTGAGGGCCTCTTTTCTAGACCATGCAGAAAAGGAAGCTGACTGAGAAATTTTTGGCATTAAACTTTGTATTCAAACCATCTCCTAATAACATTTAAGCACAAAGGCTTTTAGGGTCCTCGACAACGGCGCCAAAAAGTGATAGGTTGTCATTAGGTCCTACTAATTTAGAATAATTGAATGTAAATTAGTTGACCAAGTAGTGTCCAAGTTTGTTTGCAAAAGGAGATTATTTGGATAACTCATTTTATATTTTTCTATTTTTCTATTTTTATTTTAAACGATGGAAATCAATTCTAATCTAGGGCCATTACTATTTAACTACAGAATAATCTTACTCTAAGAAAATCCAAAAATACTAAATTAAAAATCAGAAGACAAATAATTTATAAAGCATTACGACTAAACTAGAAAGCATGGAGACAAGAAAACTAAACAACTGATATACTAGGGAAATAGAAAAGTAAGTGAATAGACAATGAAACATCTTTTAAATAGTAAATGATTTTATCAACTATGAAAGATAACTTATACAAATTAAAAACAATGGTGCTCCGGAACTACAGACTCGACTCTTCAACAACTTAGTTACTTCCTACTGAACAGTAATTTACCTTTAACAAAGAAAATAACTTAACAGTAAAATACTTATCTATCTAAGCTAACTTTCCTCGAGTGGCTAGCTTGCGGGTTAACACTTCGTCTTTAAATCACATAAGCTACAGGTTCTCAAGTCCTTTCATTACAAACAGTCATCATCATTCAAAATTCAATAGTTTACCAATAGACAGGAATCAGATAACTCATTTCAATAGTATTTTGAAAAACCATTTGAACAGCATAATGATACTTCAGTTGTCTTATTCATCACTTCTAAAGTTACATTCTTATAGATAAATTTATAACTAAATCCTAGATTTAAGATGGCATGGATAGCCATTGAAAAATTCTTCCTCAACTTAAAACTAACTTTGATGTCTTTAAAGCTCATAAACATATGGAAGGCTCGAGAAGAGCCATAAAGTTTTAACAACAAAAATTTAAAGAACATAAGCTAAATATTCGGTGCATCATCCAGGCATCTAGGAGTTGGTTCACAACATTACTCTTGAGGCACGTACTAGATAAAATTTTGTAATAGCCACATCATGACCTGTTATTTCCTACAAAAATTCTCAAGTCAACCCATTAAACCTTCTTTGGTAAATCTCCTAATTGATCAAAAAGAAAGAAAGAAAGCAAAATTTTCCTTTAAAATAAGCAATTACTTCTCCTAAAGTTTAATAAATTAGCATAGGCTTAGGATTGAGTTAGCAAAGGTAAGCTTTCCATATTTTATTATGATGAGGTTATTTTTACCTCATCACATGTCATGATCCATTGATTCTCATTCATCATCCAAAATTAAAATGTGACTGTCAGATTAAAGGTCTGTTTAAAAATCATCATTGATCTCCATTATATGCAACTTAAATAGTGTAGGGTCCACCAACACATGCGTCACAAGCTCGCTATCCCACGAGCCAAAGACACAGGCACATAAATTCTCGGCGGGTTGGTGGGCTAACACCATTTGTTCCCACTATCTCGCAAGCCAAAGAAATGGGCCCAAAATTTCTTAGCGGGTTGGCGGGCTAATTCCATATGTTCCCACTATCCCACAAGCCAAAGACAAAAGTCCACAATCTCTTAGCGGGATGGCAAGCTAACGCCATCTTTCACCCATGAAATCACCGATCAATTCACAACATCGATGTGAATTGGCATATCAAGCAATCATTCATCGCCACCTATCCTCACATGTCATCATCCACTTCCATCACCTCATACTTTATCTGGTCCCACTTGACACATGTCACAATCCCACTATATTGTTGGGCTTAGACTAGACCGACCACATTTTTAGCGAGATGGCGAGGAGGCTGTCAATATTCAAGACTTGATCACAGTCGTTGATCAAGTTGAGGACAAATATTTTGTGTGTGACTTAGGAAACATTATAGTCATTGAAGATTTTCCAATCCAGTAATTTCTAGGAAAGGAGACTGGTCACCCAATGAACTTGATGTAATAAGTGATAAATTTGAGCAACTTGTAACAGCCTACAAATAGTCAACTCAAAAATAGAATTTTTGATGATCACCATGACTACTAGACCTATAATTTACCTTCCAAATGATAATTGGACCAGAAGGTGTAATTAAATATTTTATGAGCTTATTCCTTCCTCTCTGATCATGTGGGCCACATCAAATGAATCTTTTTGAAAAACCCATAACTAATATATCCTTAGTTTTCTCTTCTAACCCATAGACATAGTCTTTGCAGTGTCATGACATCCTTGCAACATTTCACCAAACTACCAAAACTTGATCCACTGATCTCCATGACATCATGCCAACAATATCCCATGCAGGATATCACATAGACATCCCCTTTCGACATCAATGACAATATTATGCCAACACAGATGTGATCTTTGATGTGATCAAGATGGATACTATTTGGGTGGATATCCATTAGATAGACTTGTGGGATTACAGATGACAGGTTCCATATTTGACCTTGGTTATAGGAGCACTTATTTTAGGAGTACTTGTTCTTGATAGGCATGGCAGAGGACTGAGATTTGGCTGAGGAATTTTCTGGGTAGGGATGGTGTAGAGGATGACACTCTATGCTTTGGGCCTAGTTGTAGTTGCCTCTTTGTACCATGAAATGCATCAGATTGTGTACCTGAGAGGGTAGGTGATAGGATCTAGAGTCACTCTTTTACACATCTAGGCATGGGAGAACATTATTGTGCTTCATTCAATCATTAGACTTGTCGACATGGATCATGATCATCCCGTTGTTTATAGATATGAAGCCATGACTACACTGCAACATATAAGTACCACAAGGATCATCTACTAGAGGTGTTTTATCAATGACATTGTAGTTTTTAGATGTAGGCTATGGATATAGGCCCATCCTTGGTATGATAACTATTAGAAGCTATTTTATTCATGACAAAATAGGTACATCATAGGATGAGATCATACCATGGTGGAGAGGTATCTCCCTGATTGAGTGGCTCGACAGTTTGATGAGACTCAAGATCTAGTATAGCTAACTTACATGGAATTTTTTCATGAATTATTTGAGAGATAGTTTGGGGAAAACAGGTCCCTCCACAAGTCACCATTGATGATTTGAGAGCACTTGACCCATAATCATGGGTTTATGTTGGTGCACCTTATGATACATGGACCACACCTACATATGATGCATGGTTTAGTTAGAATTCCCCTATGTGAATCACAGATCTTGCCAAAGGATATGTTCCCGAGAGGGGGAGAGGACAACGACAGATTAGAGGATAGGCTCCAAGATAGGGCAGATAATAGTAGTAACCTCCCTAGGATGGGCATGATGGATAGGTTCCTATTGATGGGCACTAGTAGCAGTAGCAGGACCAAGGTGTGGAGTAGGTGTCGAGGCATGCTCCATCTATCCATCCATTGAGACAGGCTCCACAACCACCACCACTAGATCAATAGAGACAACAACAACAATATTTATAGGGTCCCAACCCATGGGACGCTTAGATCCTAGCCTTGATAATAGAGAGGGACAGATTTAGACAAGAGCAGGACACCGCTCACCAAGAGTGAGATGTAGCCTGTCAGCAAGTTTAGTAGGTCACACGGGAGTGAGGCCAAGATAGATATTAGTTACAACAGCTCACTATGCAACTAGATTAGGAGACAGGGTGGCAACAATGATTAGAGGTTGCAGCTTCTCAAGCTCAATAAGCACAAGGTTAGGTTGTGCCTTCGCACATGTATGGGTAGGCTATGATGGAGGTTGCATATTATAGGAAATTTTATTATAGAGATGTACCTTGATGTAGATTAGGGTGGAGTATGTGGTTATAATCATAATTGAACAACTCTTCAAGTTTCAAAAACCCTAATTATGGTGGTTTCTCACACAACCTCTCATTTCTCCTTATAGGTCTCCAATCCTAGTTTCTTGAGCATATCTTTTAGAGAAGGAATCAAACCCACTTACCAAACACCATTCTAGATACCCTTTAGGCCCCTTTTCAACATATATTATTTGGGACTAGGGTTATTTTGGAACAAAGACCCCAATTTTTTATTGTCCTACTATAATTAGGCCAAATTAGGCCACTTTTCCAAAGCAAGTATGTGAGATTAAAACACAAACCTTATAATCTTCACTCCATGGGTTCTAACACATCATATAGGGTCCCCTTATACAATTTTCATCACCACAATTCATCAAAACAAAAATGTCTCACAAAATCTCTAACCTACCTAGTCTCCTAAGCCTAACACATGATGATTTTAGGCTAGGGTTGGCTCAAATCCACCCCAAAATCCATTTCCTACTCTAAAAAAACCCAAAATCTCTAATATCACACTAAACCCCTCCATTCCACTGAGTTTGGCCAATTTTCAACAATGGAATGGGCTGCAAAACATTATTTTTGTCTTCAAACCCTCACCCTTAGGGTTTATATGCTATTTTCAGAAAACCACTTCAAACTATCCTAAATCTCAATGAAAATAAACACAAAAAAAACCAAATTATATTGGATTCATTTATTTAGCCATTCACATGTATTTCATGTCATAAATTAGTAATACGGAGTCGTACTACACTCATAAATAACATATATTATTGGAAATTAACATAAAACAAAGCTTGTTCTATTGCTTGTCCACCAATAACCACTCTAGAAGATTTCCTTGAAGTTTTTGAGGAATATTTAAACATATTTCAATAGAAAAAAATGTTCCCTAACCACCATTCAAACCAATGACTGTTTAACTTCCCAAAAATGACAAAATTGCAAAGTTGCACAAGCAACTTTTGCAATATTTTTGCAAAATTAACAAAACTTGACAATATAATCCTATATGACTTGAAAAAACCAAAAATGGTCTCAATTAGACCTTATTACATAAAATATGGGACTATACACACCAAACTCAACATTAGACTCCTATTTACATCAATTTGACAAAATTGACTAGGTTCTCCTGCACCATACACCTGGGGAGAAAAGAATCTCAGGCTTCGCTTGAGATCAGCTATTGAACAGTTGTTCCATGGATTTTAATATCCTCCTTTTTCATACATTTTTCATCTTCATGAGGTATACCTTTCCATTTCACAAGATATTCATTATACACTTTGTGCCTTGTTATCTTCACCTCTTTTGTGTCCAAAATACTTTCAACATTCAAAGGTTGAGTAGGTGGTAAATCCTTAACCCAATATTCATCAACAAAATCTACATAAACACCTGTACCTACAATTCTAGATCCCTTGAAATAGTATAGGTCAGAAACAATAAAAATTGGGGAGATAGCAACTCCAGGAGGGAGTTCTATGTCATAGGAATTGGCTCCAAACTTATGGACCACTGTACATGGCCCAGTTTTCTTCATCGGCAACTTTGTGTAATTTCCCTTTGGAAAGCTTTCTTTTCTCAAATATTCTAGGACTAGATCTCCCACCTTGAATTGAACATCTCTTATCCTCAAATATACATGTTTCTTGTAATTTTCAACACTTTTTTGAAGGTTTTCTCTAAAATGCTAGTGTATTTCCCTCATGGCCTCTGCAAGTCCTTCTCCCTCAGCACTCCTCTTCTCCATTCCACTTAAATCCTGGAGCTCAAAAACACATATAAATTTCAATCCATACACCACTTCAAATGGGATTTTTCCCAACACTTCTATTGATTGAATCATTATAGGCATATTTAGCTTGTGGAAAAACCAAGTCCCATTGTTGTCCATGCTCCTTTGTGAGACACCTAAGCAGATTTACAAGTAACCTATCGAGTAATTCAGTCTACCCATCCATTTGGGGATGATAGGCAATACTAAAGGTCTAGTTTGTTCCAAATTCCTCCAAAGGGTACTTCAAAAGTGACCTACAAACTTTGAATCCCTATCTAATATAATATCCAATGGTAGACCATGAATTCTAACTACCTCTTTGAAAAATAACCCTGCAATATAATGCCACGTATTGATTTTATCATTTAGTTAAATGTAATTATTAATCATTAGATTTTTGATGTTTTTGATAGATGATTATTTAAATTGAAAATGAAAGCGAAATTGAAATTTAAATGCAAATGAAATGATTTGAAATTCATTATTATGAAACTCGGGTTTTGTCATTGTTGATGAGAAATTGAGTGCAAGTGAATGCAATAACAGGTGAATGAGAATGAAGGCGAGAACATTGATTAGGTAGATTCGTTTTAGCCATTAGACATTTATGAGGATGATGGAATCTCACACACCACTTAATTAATTAGAGTTTATTATGCATGATTAAATGGTTTAAATTTTAATTATTATAATGGCTACGCATTTGTTGAACGAAACTGCGAAAAAGGAATTTTTTTGTTTTAAATGGCAATTTAAATACTATTATGAGAAAATTGATTTTATTCAATTTATTACTTCTTTATGTAATCTTTTCTATTTTAGTTAAAAATAATAATTCTTTTATTCTAAAGTATTGGAAAACGATTATTATGTTATTGTGTGGAAAAACAAATTTAAAATAAGAATAGAAATATATATGTTTAAATAATTATATATTATATTTGGTTATTTAAATGAAATACGTTTTTAATTTAAAATGAATTAAAAATAGAAATACATTCAAAGTTGGAATTGAAATTGAAAACAAAACAATAGTTACCAAACTGAAAAAATTACATCACAATCAATTTTGCATGTAATCATAAATTGAAACTTGGAGTTATGGCAATTTTGGCTGGAGATCAAAACATAAATGGTGGATCTGAATTTATGGTTAACTTCACCATTCGCAAGAATTAAAGGACAAAGGGAGAAGAGTAAATCCGTTTTTACTTTGGAAGGCAGGCAGAAAACAAAGATTTTCTTTATCTTTTTTTTTTTAAAGCTTGGAATGACCCATGCACCAGAAGGGATAGGAGGGAGAGCTTTTCTTGTTTTATATTTATTCATTTTCTTATTCCCCATGCATAGCCAAGCTGAAGAGGGAGTTTAAATTGATAATTTTAAATACATTTTTGGCTTGTCTGCCTCCCTTCATCTCACCCAAGCAGCAGAAGAAAGAGAGGTGGTCAGAAATAAAAATAAAATTAAGAGAAGAGAGAAAGAAGAATAGTCAAAGAAGCTACAAAAAATTATAGAGGAAACAAGGAATCATTTTTAGATTCAAGAAACACACAGGTAGATTCAAATGAAAACTGGTCATTTCTCAAATTCACAATCTCATTTAATATCTGAGGGTGATCCCACAATAGTGGTTTACAATTGTTGGCCAAACTGGACACTGAAATTATTATTTTTAACTAAATATTCACATTCGAGCACCTATAGTGACTAAATCGTGAGGAAATTGAAGATGATACAAACTAGAGTCTCATCAAATTTTTTTTGCAGATTCTAAAAATAGTTTTTTAAAAAATTTTGGAATAAGATTGCACTTCTTTTTCCATCTCCCACGAAAACTAGTTTTTTTCGGAAAACAACATTTTTAAAAAGTGGCGCTCACCGTATACAACATAACTTTTTCTGTATGAAGGATAAAATTCTATTTTTTTCGAATTTAGATTTGTAACTAGGATATCTAGCACTTCCATTTGGTCTCATAGTTTTTTATTGAATATTTTTTCCTTAATAGAGTTTCGAAATCAAACCAATTGCAATTTAGACATAGGCGGACTGTATATAACATAACCTTTTCTGTATGTATCAAAATTAAATTTATTTATTTTAAAGGATCAAGGACATCAATACCCAGCACAAACATATTTTTTTAAATTTTTTTTGATAATTTACTATTTTTCCACATGTGCAAAACAAAGAGCTTGATTTTCGGTGAAAAACCTATGTTTAATAAAACTAAAAAAACACATACATAATAAAACCAAAATATATTAAAATTATATTTGTGGGATAGCTCATTTATAGGACTACCATAATCATTTAAAATAAATTTTAAATGAATTCATTTGATCCCCCAAAAGGTAAATCAAAAGTGATTTTTTATCAGCATTTTGATAGGTGTAAAGGAGACTCATTTATAGGTATGGTTTAAAAATAGCGAGGTTCTATCCAAGGGGGTTTGATCTAAGGTGGTTTTATCAAACCCTATTCAATTGGAATCCTTAAAATGGAAATTTTAAAGGCTTAAATCATTATATTTTCTAAAAATATGTGATTTCAGCAAAACTCAATTCCTCTCAAAAATTGTAAACCAGCTTTGTGGGATCACCCCTGAGTTTAATTCTTTCTTTTATTCTTGTATTTTAATTTGACCAAAAAATAAATCACTGTTTTTATCAAATTTAGGAAAAAGATCAAACACCAAATTGTGTTTTTATCAAAAAATTGTTAAACAAGCTTGAACAAAAAAAAAATCAAGGAACAGTAGATTTTGTTTTTTAGTAAATTCTATTTTTGTATAATTGAAAAGATGCACACAAAAAACATAATGTTTTAGATTTATTTAAATTTAGAAAAAGCTTCAAAAAAAACCAAAACTTTCAGACAGATAATTTCTCAAATAATGCAAACAAGAAAGATAGTGATTTTGATTTAAATAAAATTGTCGAATATTATCCACAATGACAAGATTAAATAATTTTGTGTAAAGATTTATGCTTGAAAAGTAAGAATGAAATTTGGCAATTTTCTAGAAACGAAACTGAAGTAAAGTGTTCACATTTTTTGAAAAGATAACATTTTAGATAAATATGGAAAAAAAAATAGCAAAAGAAAAGAAAATAAAGTAAAAATACAATTACCTTGAAATTAAACGAATTAGAGAAAGGCTATATTAAAATGTTATTAAATTTCATGAGAAAATGAACCGAAAGAATGTATGCTCATTTAATTCTTTTTTAAATATGTACTTAGATACATACTTGAGATACACCTTCTTTTAATTTACTTTTATTATTTTATTTTAAATTTGAACATAATGTTATTTGCGATTTAAAACTGTGAAATTATTGTATTAAAAACCATGTTTGTTTGAATACAAAAATTGCAATTCATGTGTTGTGAAAGATAAATTTTAGTTTTGAATGGAACCATGCATGCTTGATAAATGAATAAGCATGACATGTGTTTGGAAAGTTACCTTCCGGGACGAGCGTCGAATATGGGTTTTTAGAGAGCGTAGTTTTTCTTTTCAAAAACTACTATTATTTGTCATACATGAAATTTTACTTGGCTAGTAGCTTAAGGACTATTGAAATAGATGGAATGAATTTAACTCTCTACCATATCCTAGTATCAAAATTGCTTATTTCTTAAATGAATTATAAAAATGAAAATGCTTGTGTATTTACTAGTTATACTAGGCACGCACTAGATTCCATCCTGCTTGTTGACTTCTTTTTGCTAAGCGATTCATGCAGGGTTGGGTATTCTTTGAATGACTAAGGAATTTCGGGGAAGCGTAAGCTTTGAGGTTGGGCAGAAAAAGTGCTTCATCCTTGTTCTCATCTTCATGTTTGAAGATATGCAATTGGATTGAAGATCAAAGGATGATTCCTTCATATATGTATTATTTTATTCTTGAATTAATAATTGTAGAACTTAAGGCAATAGAATGCCTAAGTCTTGTATGATTATTGTCGAACTTAAGGCGAGAGAATTCCTAAGTCTCGAATTGTAAACTCTTGTTACAAATGTTTTTGTATTATTAAATTTCGTGTAAGATGACATGTTTATGAATGTAATTGGATGTATTATGAATCTATTTGTAGACTTTAAGTCGATATTTTGGAATCTTTTGGATTTTATGAAATGTTGTTGAATGGAGTTTTGACTTTCTTTGGAATATAAATGAATTTATTTAAGGAATTGTCGATGTTTGGAATTAAAGAATTTCTCTCTTTACATTTTGTATCAGATCCCTAGGTTTGAAGACTAGGGTCCTTTGTCCATTACGCTAAAGAAACATTCCTTGATGTAGGATTTGTTGATACATAATGGGTACAAGAGGAAAAGGAGCTGCTAGAAGTAATGAGAATGACAGGTTGGATCAGATTCTCAATATTTTGAATCAACAAGTTTCTAGAATGGATAATATGGAATAGGGAGTTCGAGGAGTTAGAGAAGGACAAAATTCTCAGAACTAAATTCCCCAAAATCAGGAGCAACCCTCCAATGAAAATCCAAGGGTTGAAAAAATATTAAATCCTCAAGCTAGGATTGAAGGGGAGTTGGCAAAAGATTTGAAAAGGGTAGCGCCACCCAAGTTTGATGGAAATACCATTGGTGATGGAGCTAAAGCCTCGGTAATTGAAATGGAAAAATATTTTGAGCTCAGGAATATGTCTAATGGGACCAAGCAGTTTGGGCTGCATATCAGCTTACTAGAGAAGCTGCTACTTGGTGGGATAATGAGAAGACTGAGAAGATGCTACTACCAGGTGGAACTACATGGGAAGTGTTCTTGCAACTTTTTAGGAAGAGATGGCTTCCACAAATTTTCTTTGATAGGAAGATGACAGAGTTTCAGAATCTGACATAGGGTGGTTTGACAGTTACTCAGTACTGGGAGGATTCACTAATCTCTTGAAGTACGTACCATAGTATCAGATGGATGAGCAGTTCCATATTCATAAATTCATCCTAGGATTGAGGACACATATTGGAGCTGATGTGGATATTCATAATCCATTGACTATGGATGAGGTCTTTGAGAAGGCTATAAAACAAGAACTGAAGTTGTAACAGGTAGAAAACTATAGAAAGAATGTGAATGCTAAATCTAGATGTGGAAATAGGAAGTTCCAAAATAATAACAGTAATAACTAGAGGGGTAACAACAATTAGTAGATAAGGAACCTGAAGAGAGGAACAAACTCTCAGGAGAAAGGAGAAGGAAGCTATGGTGGAAATAAGAAAGTGAATAATAATAACACCAACTTCTCCAGTACCAGGAATAGGATAGGTGGTCATCCAAGGCCATGAGGTGGATGTTACAATTTTGGAGGAGATCACTATACCTCCAATTGTACATAGCATATAGGAATTCAGCAAGGAGGGAATGATCCACGAGCACCACAACACCAGATTCACGCAGCGGTTGACAACCATTAGGCAGATTTTCAGGCTTCACCTATTCAGCTAACAGGTAAGCTTTTTGGTCAATTAGTTTCCATTTTGATAGATACAGGAGCTACTAAATGCTTTATTGATCCTAAAGTAGTTGCTAAGTACCCTATTAGACCTGGTTATATGTCACATGCATGGATGGTTCAGTATGGAAACCGAGTAGAGAAAAGGGTAGATTCATGTCTATCGTGTAGTGATTTAGAGCTACCTAATTTTCAAACCCAAGTTAACCTATATTTAGCACCGTTGGGTTCATATGATGTGATCCTAGGGATCAATTGGTTAGAGCACAAAGCTATAGTGAACTATGAGGATAAGGTTGTGAGTTGTCTTGATGATTTTGGACATCTAGTTGATATTTTTGGATCTTGAGAGCCTCTAGAGTTGAGACATATCTCAGCCATGCAGCTAAAGAAAGCACATAGGAAAGGATGTTCCATATATGCTATATTGGTGAGTGACTTTGATAATGTCTAATAAAATATAGAGGGCTATCCATTTATCAAGGAGTTCTTGGATATCTTTCCTGAAGAACTTACTAAGTTACCACTGAAGAGAGAATTTGATTTCTCAATTGAACTTTTACCTGGAATTGAGTCTCAATCCAAGGCTCCATATAGACTAATTAATATGGAGTTATATGAGCTAAAGGTTCAATTCAAGGAGTTACTGAAGCAGGGATTTATTACACCAAGTGTATCTCCATGGGGTGCACTGGTAATCTTCATGAAGAAGAAGGATGGGACCTTGAGACTGTGTATTGATTACAAAATTTTGAACAAGGTTACCATTAAGAATAGGTATCCTTTACCTAGGATAGATGATATTTTTGATTAGATGAAAGGGGCCATAGTGTTTTCTAAGATTGATCTTAGATCAGGTTAACACCAGCTAAGGATTAGGGAGGAGGATATTCCGAAGACAACCTTCTGAACTCGGTATGGACATTACGAGTTCACAGTGGTACCTTTTGGTCTAATGAATGCCCCAACAGCATTCATGAATCTTATGAACATCATCTTGAGAGATTTTTTAGATGATTTTGTTCTTATATTCATAGATGATATTTTGATTAAATCTAAGATAGAAGAGGAGCATGAGAAGCACTTGAGGATAGTCTTGCAATGACTAAGAGATCAAAATATTTTTCATAATTTTTTGATGTGTACTTTCTTTCAGAAGAAGGTTCACTACTTGGGCCACGTCATATATGTTGAGGGAATCTCAATTGATCCTGTGAAGATAGTAGAAATTGTAGATTGGACAACACCGCAAAGTGTTACTGAGGTTTGTAGTTTCATGGGACTTGCAAGATATTATAGGAAATATTTTGAAGCATTTTCCAGGATAGCAACACCTATTACTTCTCTTCAGAAGAAAGGAAGGAAATTTGAGTGGACTGAGAAGTTCGAGGAGGCATTTCAAATTCTAAAATAGAAGTTGACATCGGCACCAGTTTTGACTATACCAGATCCTAATGGAAAATTCATAGTGATTACAGATGCTTCAGGTGAAGGTGTAGAAGTTGTGTTGATGCAGGAAGGGAAAGTGGTGGTATATGATTCCAGAAAACTAGAACAATATGAATTGAATTATGCACCACATGATCTTGAGCTTGTAGCTATTGTTCATGCATTATAGATTTGGAGACATTATCTCCTATGGAAACCATTTGAACTAAAGACAGATCATTTAGGACTTAAGTACATTTTTACAAAGCCAAACCTCAATGCGAGATAGAGAAGGTGGCTTCAGTTCCTAAGTGAGTATGATTTTGGTATTGATTATATCAAGGGAAAGGAAAATAGAGCTGCAGATGCTCTTAGCAGGAGAAGACATATCTCTTCTATGTTGACCACAAGGTCAAATTTGAGACAACAAGTGTTGCAGCATCTTCCAATAGATGAGCATTATGAGAGGGTCAAGCAAGCCTTAGAGGCAGATCCTTTGGATCATAGATTTGATGGATATGTGATGGAGTATGATGGTATTTTGAGATATCAAGGAAGGATGTATATCCCTGAGGGTGGAGACTTGAGGACGTTGATTCTAGAGGAAGTACATGATGTAACATTAGAATAAATTTGTGATAAGATCTGCAGCTAGAATGAACAATCGTCAATCCTAATCTAATCAAAACGAATCTAAAAATCTAACAATAAAGAACGAATATGAAAACATGATAAAAACTAAACAAACTGAATTGATCTCACCGAATATGCATTCATTCCTTCGAATTATCTCCATTGCTCTTCTCCATTTTGCCTTTTTAGTATTCTTGCTCTCAGATTTCTGTGTTTGAATGCAAGTATAACTTTATCGAGTGTCTAAGAAAAATATCAAAGAATGGTCTCTTCTCAAAAGTATGTGATTTCGGGAGGAGGAATAATGATAATGACAGGCCATTTTATAGATTTTGTGTTTATGAACGATCGGCTCAGATTGAAAGAGAGATCGACGGATGAGATTGATGAATGCCATGCGATGTGAGTTTTGTTAGATAGAATGTGATAAGAACATAAGTCAGGAAAGACTAAAAATAGAAGAAGATCTTAATCTTCAGTTAAGAATCTTCGAAAATAGAAGAAATAGACTTTGAATGTCAAAGACAAAGTTAGAACTCAAAGATTAGGAATTCGAATGCATAATTAAATTAATTAATGAAATAAAAGATATTTAATTAATAAATGCATACATGCACATGAGTTAGAACTAGTTAATCGACTAGTTGTGACGGAGAGTCTTCCTGCAGAGATTATCAACAGTTAAATTCAGAGATAACTGGAGAACTAAATATAGATCTCAAGTCAGAAGGTAAGTGGACAATTAGATAACTGATTAACAGAAGAATGTGACATAAATAATTAAATATGAATTAAATGTTAATTTAATTCAACATTCGAAAATAAAAGATTTAATTAAATAAATAAAGATAATTTATTTAATTTGACTTTCGAAAAGGGTGGAATTGAATAATTAAATAATAAATATTTAATTATAGTTGGAAAAGTATGATAAAGGGGTAATTAAATAATAAATTATTTAATTGATAGATAAAGGGGTTAAATTAATTAGTTTGCAACATAATTAAATAAATATGACTTATTTAATTAATCAAGTTGAATAAAGATTAATGATGAATTAATGAATTAATTAAAAAGGGGTATTTAATTAATAGAGGAAATATGTTTTAGAAAGGTTAATTAAATAATTAACATTATTTAATCATGACCATAGACTATAGAAAATTATGTCGAATATGTACTCGCAGGCCTAGACCAATTTTCAGTATCTACACATGATGCACCTTATTCAGGGCATCCAGGAGTTATAAAGATGGTAGCAGAGTCAAAGACTTTGTATTTTTGGCCTAAGCTCAAAAAATATGTAATGGAGTATGTGGCTAGATGTTTGGAATGCCAACAGGTCAAGGCTACGCATGTGCATCCAGTAGGACTTTTGTATCCCCATGATATACGTAAGTATAAGTGGCAAGCAATCAATATGGATTTTATCCAAGGATTAACTTTGAGAAGGAATAGGCATGATACTATCTTAGTGGTTGTTGATAAGGTGACGAAGGTTTCACATTTCATACCTAGGAATCTGAAGGATGGATCATTGACACTTGCAAATAAATTTGTGCAAGAGATATTTTGATTGCATGGTGTACCAGAGACCATTATTTCAGATAGGGATACTAGGATGACATTTAGGTTTTGGACAACACTGAATGCGGCTTTAGGAACTAAACTGAATTTTAGCTCTGCTTATCACCCACAAACTGATGGCCAAACAGAAAGGGTCAATCGGGTTGTTGAGGATGTACTGCATGGATCAGTAGTACAAGTGTGAGGAATATTTTCTATTGGTTGAGTTTTCTTACAACAACTAATTCCATGCATTGTTGGGTATGGCACCTTTTGAGGCACTTTATGGACGAAAATTTTGCACACCCATTAGTTGGGATAGGATGGAAGATAGGATCATCATTGGTTTAGATATTCTCAAGGAAATGGATGAGCAAATGACGTTGACCAAGATTAGGTTGAAGGAAGTAGTCAATAGATAGAAGAGTTATGCTGATAGAAACAGGAATTTCAGATAGTTTGGTGCGGGAGATAAAGTCTTTTTGGGGGTTAAGCGTCATAAGAGCTATATCTCATTTGGGAAATCATCAAAGTTGGCTCCGAGATTTATGGGACCCTTTGATGTATTGGAAGTTATTAATGTAGTTGCTTATAGACTAGCATTACCACCTTCTCTAGCTCGACTCCATAATGTATTCCATGTTTCTTTATTGAAACCATACCATTGTGATGCATCTCATATAGTTGATTGGCTTTCATTGTAGGTACAGGATCCAGGGGTGGTGCTAGTGAAGCCCATCTGAATCCTAGACATGCATAGCATTAAGTTGTGTAACAGGGATAGTACTTAGTACAAGGTCTAGTGGGATGAGTATGCTGAGGATAGTGCTACATGGGAGGATTCTGAGATGATTGACCATCATTTTTCTCATTTGCTTTCTTAGATTAATATTTTCTTAATGCGGAGATACTTGATAATGTTGTTTTTGATTCACATGTTGTGAACTTGGATAGCATGGATGCTACTATGATTTGTTTATGTTTATGCTTTGAGAACTACGATGTTATTTATTATTTCATTATGATAGAGATACTATCTTTTACTGATTGAGATATTATGCTTATTGAATGATTAATAAGACATCGATACGATGTCTCTTCCAAGAGGGGAAGGATGTCACACATTGATTTTATCATTTATTTAAATGCAATTATTAATCATGAGATTTTTGATGTTTTTGGTAGATGATTATTTAGATTGAAAATGAAAGTGAAATTGAAATATAAATGCAAATGAAATGATTTGAAATTCATTATTATGAAATTTGGGGTTTGTCATTGCTGATGAGAAATTGAGTGCAAGTGAATGCAGGAATAGGTGAATGAGAATGAAGGCGAGAACATTGATTAGGTAGAGTCGTTTTAGCCATTAGACGTTTATGAGGATGATGGAATCTCACACACCACTTAATTAATTAGAACATATTATGCATGATTAAATGGTTTAAATTTTAATTATTATAATGGCTATGCATTTGTTGAACGAAATTGTGAAAAAGAATTTGTTTGTTTTAAATGGCAATTTAAATAGTGTTGTGATAAAATTGTTTTATTCAATTTATTACTTCTTTATGTAATCTTTTCTATTTTAGTTAAAAATAATAATGCTTTTATTCTAAATTATTGGAAAACAAATATTATGTTATTGTGTGGAAAAACAAATTTAAAATAAGAATAGAAATATATATGTTTAAATAATTATATATTAAATTTGGTTATTTAAATGAAATACATTTTTAATTTAAAATCAATTCAATATAGAAATACATTCAAATTTGGAATTGAAATTGAAAACAAAACAACAGTTATCAAATTGAAAAAATTACATCACAATCAATTTTGCATGTGGCAATTCTGGCTAGAGATCAAAATAGAAATGGTGGATCTGAATTTATGGTTAACTTCACCATTCACAAGAATTGAAGGACAAAGGGACAAGAGTAAATCCATTTTTACTTTGGAAGGCAGGCAAAAAACAAAGATTTTCTTTATCTTTTAAAAAAAAAGCTTGGAATGACCCATGTGCCAGAAGGGATAGGAGGGAGAGCTTTTTTTTTTTTTTTTAATTCATTTCCTTATTCCCCATGTGTGGACAGGTTGAAGAAGGAGTATAAATTGATAATTTTAAACTCATTTTTTTCTTGTCTCCCATGTGTGGCTAGTGTAGAGAGGAAGTGTGCAGGTAGGAAGGGAGAGAGGAGGCGTGGAAGAATAAAGGTGAAGGGGTGGCTAGAGGTAAGGATGAGGTGTGTAGGGAGAAGGAGAGGGTGAGGTGCGTAGGGAGAAGGTAAGGAGGAGGTGCGCAGGGAGAAGGAGAGGAAGAGGTGCACACTAGATTAAGGAAGAAGGAGGGAGTTTAGGGAAAGACATAATAGAAATCTGCCTCCCTTCATCTCAACCAAGTAGCAGAAGAAAGAGAGGTGGTTAGAAATAAAAATAAAATTAAGAGAAGAGAGAAAGAAGAACAGTCAAAGCAACTACAAAAAATTACAGAGGAAAAAAGGAATCATTTTCGGATTCAAGAAACACACAAGTAGATTCAAATGAAAATTGGTTATTTCTCAAATTCACAATCTCATTTAATATCTGAGTTTAATTCTTTCTTTTATTCTTGTATTTTAATTTGAACAGAAAACAAATCACTGTTTTTATCAAATTTAGGAAAAAGATCAAACACCAAATTGTGTTTTTATCATAAAATTGTTAAACAAGCTTGAACAAAAAATAAACAAGGAAAAATAGATTTTGTTGTTTAGTAAATTATTTTTTTGCATAATTGAAAAGCTGCACACAGAAAACGTAATGTCTTAGATTTATTTAAATTTAGAAAAAGCTTCAGAAAAACAAAAACTTTCAGACAGATAATTTCTCAAATAATGCAAACAGGAAAGATATTGATTTTGATTTAAATAAAATTGTTGAATATTATCGAGAATGACAAGATTAAATAATTTTGTGTAAATATTTATGCTTGAAAATTAAGAATGAAATTTGACAATTTTCGAGAAACAAAATTGAAGTAAAGTATTTACATTTTTTGAAAAGATAGCATTTTAGAGAACTATGAAAAAAAAAAACAGCAAAAGAAAAGAAAATAAAGTAAAAATACAATTACCTTGAAATTAAACGAATTAGAGAAAGGCTATATTAAAGTGTTATTAAATTTCACGAGAAAATGAACCGAAAGAATGTGTGCTCATTTAATTCTTGTTTAAATATGTACTTAGATACATACTTGAGATACACCTTCTTTTAATTTACTTTTATTATTTTATTTTAAATTTGAACATAATGTTATTTGTGATTTAAAACTGTGAAATTATTGTATTAAAAACCATGTTTGTTTGAATACAAAAATTGCAATTCATGTGTTGTGAAAGATAAATTTTAGTTTTGAATGGAACCATGCATGCTTGATAAATGAATGTGCATGAAATGTGTTTTGAAAGTTACCTTCCAGGATAGGTGTCAAATATGGGTTTTTAGAGAGCGTAGTTTTTCTTTTCCAAAACTACTATTATTTGTCGTGCATGAAATTTTACTTGGCCGAGTAGCTTAAGGACCATTGAAATAGATGTAATGAATTTAACTCTCTACCATATCCTAGTATCGAACTTTCTTGTTTCTTAAATGAATTATAAAAATGAAAATGCTTGTGGATTTACTAGTTATACTAGGCACATACGAGATTCCATCATGCTTGTCGACTTATTTTTTCTAAGCGATTCGTGAAGGGTCGGGTATTCTTTGAATGACTAAGGAATTCTGGGGAAGCGTAAGCTTCGAGGTTGCGCGGAAAAAGCGCCTGATCCTTTTTCTCGTCTTCATGTTTTAAGATATGCAATTGGATTGAAGATCAAAGGATTATTTCTTCATATATGTATTATTTTATTCTTGAATTAATAATTGTAGAACTTAAGGTGACAGAATGCCTAAGTCTTGTATGATTATTGTCGAACTTAAGGCAACAAAATTCCTAAGTCTTGAATTGTAAACTCTTGTTACAAATGATTTTGTATTATTAAACGTCATGTAAGATGACACATTTATGAATGTAATTGGATGTATTATCAATCTATTTGTAGACTTTAAGTCAATATTTTGGAATCTCTTGGATTTTATGAAATGTTGTTGAATGGAGTTTTGACTTTCTTTGGAATATAAATGAATTTATTTAAGGAATTGTCGATGTTTGGAATTAAAGATTTTATCTCTTTACATATAAGAAGCATCACTTGTGCCCTTGCATGGAATAAAATGAGCCATCTTACTGAATCTATCAACAACAAAAAATACACTATCATAACCCCTCTGAGTTTTTGGAAAACCTAACACAAAATCCATACTAAGAGACTCCCATGGTCTATTAGGTACTAGCAAGGGCTGGTAAAGATGTACATTTGAACTTGAACCCTTCGCTCTTTGGAAAATTACACAACTTTCCACAAATTTTCTGACATCTACTTGCATTTTTGGCCAAAAATAAAATTTCCTTACCTGTTCCAATGTTTTATCCACACCAGAATGTCCTCCTAAACTACCACAATGTTTCTCTTTTATCAAGTTAGTTCCCATGGAGCACTTTGGAATACACAAATAAGAACCTTTAAACAACAATCCATCTTGCAATGGAAAATCAAAATATTCATCATGAAAATTTCCTTTAAATTAATCACAAGTAGCATATATTTTTTTGAAGTCATCTTATCTTCCTCATACATACATTTCAAGGCATCTATTCCCACAATTTGAAGTTGAATTTATTGCACCAATATTGACCTTATTCTCAAGGCATCTGCTACCTTGTTGGACTACCCTTTTTGTGCTTAATTATTAAGGTATAGCTCTGTAGGTACTCTACCACTTCACATGTCTATGACTTGTCTTGTCTTGACTATTTAGAAACTGCAAAGCATGGTTTTCAGTGAAAACAATGAACTCCTTGGGCAAAAGATAGTGTCTCCACTTCTTTAGGGACTATACCATTGCATATAGCTTCAAATCACAGGAAGAGTACTTCCTTTTTGCTTCATTAAGATTCTCACTAAAGAAAGCCACAAGTTTTCCTTCTTGATTCAAGAATGCTCCAATTGCAAACCCACTTGCATCACATTCTATATTGAAAATCTTGTTGAAATCAAGTAATGCAAGGATGGGTTGTTGTGCCACTCTATTTTTTAGTTATTGAAATCTTCTTTCTACCTCATCAGTTCATTGAAACCTTTTCCTTTTGTCCCCTTTGATGGTGTCAATAATAGGTGAGAAGATATGACTAAAATTCTTTATAAATTTCCTATAGAAACTAGCAAGATCATGAAAGCTTCTTACCTCCCCTACTGATTTTGGAGTTGGACAACTGAGAATTGCTTCTACTTTGGTGGGATCCATCTTCAATTAAATTTTGGAGATCACAAAACCAAGATACACTAGCTCCTCTTTCATTAATTCACATTTTTTAAGGTTTATCATCAACTTCTCTCCATTCAACTTCTACAAAACCATATCAAGATGTTGCAAGTGTTCTTCTTTGGTCTTACTAAACACAAGTATGTCATCCAAATAAACAACCACAAAACTACCTATGAAGGGTTTCAAGACCTCATTCATTAGTCTCATAAATGTACTTGGGCATTTGAAAGCCTAAATGGCATCACCATCCCTTCATACAAATCCTCATTGGTTTTAAAATTAGTTTTCCACTCATCTCCCTCTCTAATCCTAATCTGATGAGAGCCACTTTTCAAGTCAATCTTTGAAAAATAACATGCACCTCTTAAGTAGTCCATCAAATCCTCCATTCTTGGTATTGGAAACCTGTATCTAATGGTGATTTTTTTTATTTCCCTTGAGTCTGTACACATCCTCCAATCTCCATCCTTTTTAGGTGCTAAAATAGTAGGGACAACACATGGACTAAAAAATTCCCTTATCATGCTCTTATCTAACAGTTCTTGGATTTGTCTTCTTATCTCCTTATTTTTTTTAGGATTCATCTTGTTTGCAACTTTATTTGGTAAATTTGCACCAGGTATAAGGTCTATGTGATGGATTGCATCTGAGTTAGGTAACTCATCAACTACAATATCCTTGTATTTTTTCACCAAATTTTGAACCTCACTTGGTATACCCTCGACCTTAGTTGTTGCTAAAACAGATTTGGGTCTGATCACTAAAGAATACCCATGTCCACCTTCTTCCTTCAATGTTTTCAATAATTATTTCTCCCCAACTACCATAACATTAGACCCAGATTATTTATCTAAGCCCTCGTCTTGTAGTGGTTTCAATGTGAATGAAACTCCATCTTTTTCTATCACATAGATGTTTTTCTCCCCATCATGTTTTTCTCTTATGTCATACTGTCAAGGTCTTCCTAGAAGCAAGTGATAAACATCCATGGGGATGATGTCACACAATATTTTGTCTTTATACCCCCCCAATGTTAAACTCAGCCCATGTTTGTTCATTGACCAAGACTTGTTGACCCTTATTTAGCCAAGAAACCTTATAAGGCATGGGGTGTGGAATCCTTTTCATTTTTAACTTTTCAACCATCTCCAAAAAAACTAAATTATTAGTTGAACCAAAATATACAACCTTACATACCTTGGCTTGTGATTTGTAAGTTGTTCTAAACAATGATTTTCTTTGTGGAAGCTCTTTGACTATTGGCACCTTGATGAGTGTCATCATCAAAGACTCACCTATCTCTGGAGTAGCATGTTGATATAGTGAATTGACACTTTTAATGTCTTCTTGCATGACTTGAGATCTCCTTTCACCTCCATGTGAACTTGAAGCTTGCTTGTTCGGGCACTTCCATGTTGGATGACCAAATTGGTTGCATTGATAGCATCTTCCTGAGAAGGTATTTGATGCCCTCCCTTGTCCACCAAATCTACCTCTGCCATTAGGTATTCTACCTTTGAAATTTCCTCTTGATTCACCACTTTTTCCTTGTTGATTGCTTGACTCTCCTTGTTGCTTTTGTGACTGTCCTCTTCCACCAAAGTTTTCTCTATTTTTGAAATTATTTCCTCTACCTCTTCCTTGTTGCTCTTGTATCCTTTTTATCATTTCCTCTACCTTACCAACCATTTGAAAAAATTCTTCAATTGGCTTGGGTGTTGTGAGGTTGATCTCATCTTGGATGTTGTACCTTAGGCCATTTAAGTACCTTGATACCTTTTCTCTTTCATTTTCTACATATCCTACTCTAATGCTTAACTTATGGAACTCCTCAGTGTATCCCATGACATCCAACTCTTTTTGTTTTAGACTCTGAAACTTCCTAAATGTCCAAATTTCATAATCTATAGGTAGAAATTTTCCTTTCACCTTAGCTACCATTCTATCCCATGAGCTTATCTTTGCTTTTCCCTTCTTTTCTCTCTCCTCTTGCACATAGCTCCACCATATTAAGGAAGGGACTTTCAGCTTGTTCTTTGCAAGTTTCACCTTGTCATCTTCTACATCCTCATACTCAAATTAATTATCAAGATCATCTATCCAACCCAACACTTCTTCACTATCCATATTCTCACCATACATGGGCAATTCCATCTTCAACTTAGGAGTATCCCCCTTGACAACTTTTAGAATCCTAACCATTCTTGCTTCCTCAGGGTCCCATTCTTCTTCACTACCTTGGACTCTTCTTTAAGGGTTTTCACTCTCACCCTCTTCCTCTTGGTCACTTTGGTCTCCAGTGAACAAACCTCTCCTTTGGTTATATTCCAGTGCTGCAATTTTGGTAAGGGTTGCTTCATGATACTCCTTGACTTGTCTCAAATCCTTGGAATGTTTTTCTTTTAGTTATTTTAGTTCTCTTACTTCTCTGACCATATGATTGCTCTTAGGAAGCATCTTGCTTATTCAAACCTTCAACCTCTTTTCCATTTCTTAATCAGAACCTATTATTTTATACCACTTGATGTAGAGCATGGTGAAGTATGTGGTTATAATCATAATTGAGCAACCCTTCAAGTAACAAAACCCTATTTATGGTGGTTTCTCACACAACCTCTCATTTCTCCTTGTAGGTCTCCAAACCTAGTTTCTTGAGCATATCTTTTAGACAATGCATAAAAACCACTTACCAAACACCATTCCAAATACCCATTAGGCCCCTTTTCAACATATCTGATTTGGAACTAGAGTTACTTCAGAACAAAGACCTCATTTTTTTATTTTCTTGCTGCAATTAGGCCAAATTGGGCCACTTTTCCAAAGAAAGTATGTGAGATTCAAACACAAACCTTATAATCTTCACTCCAAGGGTTCTAAAACATCATATAGGGTCCCCTTATATAGTTTTCATCACCACAATTCATCACAAATTTGTTGTCTCATAAACTCTCTAACCTACCTAGTCTCCTAAGCCTAACACATGATGATGTTAGGCTAGGGATGGCTCAAATTCACTCTAAACTCCATATCATGCTCTAAAAACCCCCAAAATATCTAATATCACACTAAACCCATCCATTCCATTGAGTTTAGCCAATTTTCAATGGTGGAATGGGCTGCAAAACATTATTTTTGTCTTCAAACCCTCACCCTTAGGGTTTACAGGCTATTTTTAGAAAACCACTTCAAACTACCCTAAATACCAATGAAAATCAACACAACCAAAATCAAATTATATTGGATTCATTTCCTTAACCATTCACATGTATTTCATGTCATAAACCAATAGTACAGAGTTATACGACACTCAAAAATAACAGAAAACACTGGAAATTAACAGAAAACAAAGCTTGTTCTATTGCTTGTCCACCAATAACTACTCTAGAATATTGCCTAAAATTTTTTGAGGCATATTCAAACATATTCAAATAGAAACCAATGTTCCCTAACCACCAATCAAACCAATGACAGTTCAACTTCCCAAAAATGACAAAATTGCAAAGTTGCACAAGCAACTTTTGCAATATTTTTGCAAAATTGACGAAACTTGACAATATGACCCTATATGACTTGAAAACACCAAAAATGGTATCAATTAGACCTTAGAACATAGAAAATTTTACTATAAAAACCAAACTCAACATTAGTCTCCTATTTACATCAATTTGACATAATTGACTAGGTGCTCCTGCACCATACCCCCTCACCAGCGACAACTAGATTTTTCTCATCGGGGTAGGGTGGCACCCAGTGGTTCTAGAGGTGCTCCTTCAATCCATCAGCCCTCTGGTAGAATACGCAAAAATCCTTCAAAGAGACACCAATATCAATCCCAACATGACAATTGGTAGAGCTAAGCCTAGCCTCACATGTGTAGAGACATTTTTGATGTATGGCCCTGATATTGATATGTATATACATTCATTGGATGATTTTGATAAACTCTTGTATGTCCATTTTTTACAGTTTTACACATTCATTCAGATTTTTGTATCATGAAAGTCACATTTTGATGATATATATACATGAGATGGTTCAATGTGATTATGATATGATTTTTTATCTTATGTGATGATTTATGATCATGTATGGATGCAGATGTTTATGCATATGATGCAATGTGATGTATGATTATGTTGTGAATGTAATGCGATGGATGATTTCCTTTCTTTTTGAGTATCTTTTCTATATGATATGTCATGATGATGTAGGATGTTCATGCTATGAGATGGATGCATTTATTTTTGTGTTTTTTCCATGGGATGATCTTATGCATATGATATGATTATGCGGGATCTATGTATGTTGATGGTTTGTGGATGTAATATGGATGCATTATTATTTTTTCTAACTTGTCATGATATTATGTTAGCATGAAAATAAGTCAAAAGAATAGGATGGATTAACCATTGATTTTGAGATTGATTCAGAAGTCCAACAAGCCTATGTTTCTTTTAGGCTTTATTAGATATGGTGATGAGATTGATGATTTTCCTATTTTAGGGATTGGGATACTTCATCATTTCTTTCTGTATTTTTGATATAACACATAAACACAATCCATCATGGTATTGATAACCAGGATGGATTTGTATCTAGTGTGACATACTTTGACTATATAAATAGATAAGACAATTCTTGTTCATAACTAACATACAAAAACCTCATTGGAATGTAATTTAGACATTTAGAACATTTTAGAACAAAACATATGCAATACTCAACAATTTATTCAAAATGACCTCCCTACATAAAATAAAACAAGTATTCACCAGGGTTATTTTACAAGAACATATCACAGGCACATCAAATGAAATATAATAATCAATGCCCCATTCCTTTCTCTCTAAATCATTTTGATAGACATCATCTAGAGGTCCTGAGAATGTGTCAATAAAACAAATCATAAGAAAAGGTCAAAATGAATAAACAATCAATGTTATTTATATCTCTTGTCAAAGTAACATAACTAGGGTGATTTATGATGATGATGTCCATTGTAGAAAGGATGCCTCCAAGGACATGATTATCAGATGTTTTGACTAAGATTAATTTTTTGATAGGCCATTGATACAAATGTTACTGACTTGTTTCCTCATGATCTAGACTTTAGGTTTTCACATTCAAGTTTACACTCCATGAATTGCCACACTTGTTTTCACTTGTTTTACCAAAGATTGATGATGATAATTAGTTTATCATGGATGGAATTTTATTGTGAGTGAAAATGAAATGGGATGGGTGGTTTTGTAATTTTTGGAATTTTTCAATGTTTTTTATATTTTTTAATGTTTTGAGACAGTTTTTGGTCTTTTGGGTGTATATGAATGTTTAGGTTTTTGGGTTATTTGAGGTTGTTTACAATTTTTGAATGTTTTCCAATGTTTTGGGTTTTCCATTTCTCCAATGTTTTTGTGTTTTCTAATTTTTAGACCAATACCTAAGGGGAAATATCCTAGCACCTTGGGGGCTCATCATTGATGGCCTTGCCTATGTTATACATGCAGAGACAAGATAGTTCGAGTGACTCTAACCAATAACTGTTTATTGATGAGATATGAACATTCATGGATTGTCAGTTTATTGTAAAAACCTCATAAAGGATTGACCTAATTCCTCGAGGGTGCATCAATGATGGCCTTGCCTATGTTCAAGCTCAGAGACAGTGTAGTTTGACAACCATGTTTTTTATTTTTTGAATTTTTGACCTGTTTAGAGATTTCGATGTGATTTAGATGTTTTTGGTGTTTTGAAGATGTTTTGAACATTTTAGATTTTTGACTATACAATGTTTCAGATTTTTTTTTTGTATTTTTGGATTGTTTACGATTTTTTTTAGATTTTTTGAGATTTTGCAAGTGTTTTTGGATTTTGATGAGATTTTCAAATGTTTTAGATTTTTTCAAAATAACCTTAAAGGGATATACAAGAACCTGATCTGATGTAAGTATAGAAAAATTCCCCTAGTGTGATGTGATAGACTACCTTGGTATAGGTAGGAAAAATTGACCTTAGGAATACTCATAGTAGTACTAAAGGGGAATATTCTACTTATGTAACATCCAACTACAATACATATGTGGATGAGTGATGGAATAAATAAGATGTGATAGATGAATCTGATGTATAGATAAGTAGGATAAGACGAAGAGCTAATGATGGATGGATAATGCTTATTTATGTAAGACACCTATTTGCTAGGCTTTCACCAAGGTACTTTCCCAAAGCATCACTAAAGTGGTTTCCACTAAAGGACAATTTTTTCTTTACTATTTTCAATCCTTTTTCTTATTTTTTTTTATTTTTTTATTTTTAAAATTCTTTTTTGGATTCTTGAGGTTTATACCCTTCAAGCCTAGGCATAAATTGTTTTGAGATGCAAGATATTGATAAGGGTTCTCCTTCAGGTTTTGATAACTAATATACTCTTGAACCATAATTGGCTATGACAACAAATGGTGCTAACCAATTAGGCTTGAACTTCCCTTTTCCATATTTATTTGGCATATTCATCTTATTCTCTTTTAGTACAAGATCTCCCACCTAGAAGGACCGACTTTTTATTTTCTTGTTATAGCTCATTTTCAGTCTATTTTGATATGCACCTGCAAATGATTCCAAGAATCAAGACAAAACTCATCCATAAATTCTATCTTGTTGAAATGAGATACCTTGTATTATTCATTAGTAATTAGATTTTGTAGTGAAACTCTCAATGATGGGAGCTCAACCTCAATGGGTAGGATAGCTTCAATTCCATAGACTAGGGAAAAGGGTGTGGCACATGTAGGTGTGCAGATATTAGTTCTAAAGGCCCATAACGTGAGATTCAATTATAGATTCTAGTCACAACCAACTTCATTGATCATCTTCTTGAGGAGTTTTAGGATGGTTTTGTTTGAAGCCTTAGCTTGTCTATTTCCTTAGGGATAGTAGGGAGTAGAGAACCGATGTTGGATATTGAACCGTTGGCATAACTCACAAATATATTTATTTTTGAAACGTGTCCCATTATCTAAGATAAGGGATTGTGGATCACCGTACTGACAAATGAGGTAGTTTAAGATGAATTTGGAGATTTTTTCCCATGATATAGGTCATAGGGATTGCTTCAACTCACTTTATAAAATACTTAGTGGTTTTAATGATAAACTTGTGACAATTAGATGAGGTAGGGTTGATCTTTCCTATGAGTTTGAGTCCGCACTATGAGAAAGGCCAAGGTGTAACAATCGGTTGGAGTTCTTGAGCTAGTGCATTGATGAGGTCTCCATGTTGTTGACACTGCATGGACTTCTTAACATACTTATGAGCTTCTCATTCCATGGTAGGCTAGTAGTACCATATCCTCAAGAGTTTCTTAGATAAGTTCATACCACTAGAATGTGATCCACATATGCCTTCATGTACTTTTGATAACACACTTAAAGCTTCCTCTTGGTTAAGACATTGTAATAATGTCCCTTAAAGACTTTGATGATAAAGGGTATCACCTAGGATAATGAATTGGGATGCTTTCTTGACAATAGTTTTCTTAAGGTTTGGAGTGATGTCAAATGGGAGGATACATCTATGTAGGTAGGTGAATATTTCATGGTATCAGGGAGAAATGAGAAGAACAATTTCACATAGTAATTCAGATTTAGGTACCTCAAATGTTGGTACAAGAAGTTGATCAATAGTGAATTTTTATTTAATAATTTTGTGTGACATGTATAACAAGGACCCAATGGTTTCCATGGCATTGACTGCTCGATTGTTGACATGGGGTATTTTCTCAAATGTTATGTCGATGAATAAATCCTTGAGACTTTCTACCATCTTCTTGTAAGGTGTGAGCTTATCATCCTTAGTCTAATAATCATCATTGACTTGATTTACAGTCAACTATGAATCTTTGTAGACTTTTAATTCCTAGATTTTCCATTGTATTACAATTCTCAATCCTATTATAAGAGCTTCATACTCGATGATGTTATTGGTGCATGGAAAATATATCCAATATTATTTTGGAATACAATCACCTTGTTGGGTGATGAAGATAATTCCTACTCCAGATCTATGTAATGTATGTGATCCATCAAAGTACATCTTCCATTGATCCACTACATTCAGGATAAAAACTGACTCATCAGGAAATCTAGACACCAACAAATTTTTTGCATAGATATGTGTCTCTTCTAGTTTATCTATGATTACCTGTCCCTTGATATCCTTTCGCTCTACATACTCTATATCAAAATCTATTAGGATCATTACCCACTTAGCCATTCATCCAGTGAGGGTTTTCTTGGATAATAGATATTTTAATGGATCAATCTTATCAATGAGCTTTATTTGGTGCAAAGATTACTGCTAGGCAAGACTTTTTGATGGGTGATTAATTCATCTCATATCCAACCAAATTGTTGTTGATATAGTAAATTTCTCGCTCCTTCCCCATTTCGTCATGGTGAGAAAGGACAACACCTAGAGTTGTTGATGTGGCTGAGATATATAGTATCAAAGGTTTATTCAGTAATGGTGGTGTAGACACGAAAAATTGACCAATGCACTTGATCATGATTACTAACATTGCTTCTTCCTTAATCATACTCTCAGCTTATCATCGGTTTTTATCTCTTAATTAGATAAATGATTATTTATTTAATTAGGTCTTTCTCCCTTGTTGATTAAATTAATCAATTTAATCTAATTAATCCTCTGTCACTATTCATTTAAATAATACATTTTATTTAAATTAAATCTCTAAAGTCCTCTTATTAAATTGAATAAATTAAACCTTATTTGATTTAATCTAACATTATCACCTTTAGTTAAATAATTCAAAACATTTATTTAATTAAACCCTTCCTCTCAATTTGATTTAAATCAATTCATAAATTTAAGTCTAAATTGTCACATCTCCTGAATTCCTCATTAAATTAATTAAAATTTGATTATTTTAATCTTAATCTATGTCACATTCTCTAGATAATGCAACTTGTGCAATAAATCAATTACTTTAATTTATTAAATCTCCTATTTTCCCTCACATGGTCTAAAAGAGGAATATTCTCTCAAATTCGAATTCGATTCAAGTGGGCTTGGTCCTTCCAATAAGGCATTTATTTCACTTTACAAGTCATTTTTCCTTGAACCAAGTGGCCATAAATCCATTTTCTTCCTTATCCAACATGTCATTTCCTCAATTTCAAATTCCACCTAATATCATTTATTGGCACTTTGATCAAAATATGCACAACCTTCAACCATTCACATATTGACAAGTGGCACTTGGCCATTGGATGTTGAATGATCCCACATTGCTCAATTTCACTCCCTCTTCCAATTTGGAAATCTATAAATGAGAGACTCTTCCTCTCATTCATTTCATCCACAATCTATAGAAAAGTTACTCTCTCCACATTAAGAGCTAGCTTTATCCATTTCATATATAATGTTCATCATTTTCATGATTTCATAGCAAGGTTATGCCAAAAAATTTATCAAGGAGCTTCAATCATCCAAAAATTATCACAAAGCTTACAAAGGAGTTGGGAAAGGGCCAATTTCAACACACCAATTGGCACCAACTCCCCCATGGGATCAAGAGTTTGCATTTTTTAATTAGGATTTCATTTATCTTTCATGTTTTTTCTTCATTTTTCCTATTATTAAGCATTGTAGATGGATTTCATGGAAAATCTTAGTTCTAACTTGCATATGATCCTACTAATGTTTTTTTTTCTTTTGTTTGTGTAGGTATAGGATTGGAGTTCATAGGTGGCATAAGGATGCAAGGTTTCAGTAGATAATCTTTGACTTATTGTAAGGCTTTTTCATATTTCTCATCCCACTTGTATGTTATCCATTTGTGGAGAAGGTGAGAAAAGGGTTGGATCTTGTCTACCAGTTGTTCTATAAAACTCAAGATATATTGTAATCTCTCTTCTAGGCCTTGCATCTGCTTTAGTATTTATGGTGTCTCCATATCCAAAATTTCTTTGACCTTGAATGGATCTATCTCAATTACTCTTTGTGACACTATGTATCCTAGGATCTTTCCCGATGTGACCCCAAACACAAACTTTTTGGATTCAACCACACTTTGTACTCTTTGAGTCTATCAAAGATTGGTCCCAATACTTCTATATGCCCCTTCCTCATTCTTGAATTAGCTATAATGTCATCCACATAGTCTTCAACAATTTTGTGGATCATGTCATGAAAGATCAATGGCATGGCTCTCTAATAAGTGGCTCTAGAATTTTTTAACCCAAATGGCATAATATTCTAGTTATAGGTTCTCCACAGATATGTGAAATTTTATTTGTATTGGTCTTTCTTAGTAATAATGATTTGGTTGTAACATAAGAATCCATCCATAAGTGATAGCATCTCATGTCCAACAGTCAAATCTACAATAGTGTCAATGTTTGGAAGAGGAAAGTCATCTTTTGGACATGATTTGTTCAAATCCATGAAGTCAATACATATTTTGATGCTCACAGTGGGTTTTGAGATTGGAAACAGGTTTGAAACCCACTCAAGATATTTTATGGATTAGATAATTTCCATGTCAAGTAGTTTCTACAATTCTAGTATAACCAAAAATGTTATTTGTGGGTGCATCTTTATCAACTTTTGCTTTACTGGTTTAGCTTCAAGATAAACTACAAGATGATGGACAACCACCTAATGATCTAGGCCAAGCATATCTGTGTAGGACCATGCAAATTTTTCCTTTCTCTCTTTAAAGAAAGATTTCAAGTTTGTTTACTCTTCATCCAATAGTGATTCCTCATAGAAAATGATTTGTGGTGTCTCCTTTGTTCCTACATTTACTAGATTAGATTTCTCTACAAGCACTATTGACTTCTTTGGATGCATCGCACTAAGGGGGAGATTGAATCCCTCATCCATCAGCACCTCAAAGAGGTTTTCACTATTGGATGTGTCCTTTGTTTTTACTATTTTATAAATAGAAAGTTCCATAGTGTGGTTTTCACTTAAAGATCTACATGTGATTCTCTTATCATTTATTTTATGATTGAAGAATTCAATAATTTCCCCACAATAATCTTATGTAACTAGTTCAATTTTAAACCCTGTTTTGTGATCCCCATATGGAAATTTGTCATAAAGTCTCATAAACTCGGAGATTGCTTCATAATTTTTGAATGAATCTAGAATATGTGGTCTACGTTGGTCCTAGTTATTGAGTTGAGGGTAGACTATATTTAGTTTAGTGATTTTTATATTTGGATCAAATGATATAGTAGTTATCATGCATATTGAGGTATCTTCAAAATAAATCCATGGTATCTATCATAGTCTCTCAATATCTCCCCTTTTCTCCTTCCCTCTCCCTCTCCCTCATTCCTTCCCTCTCCCTCTCTATCTTGCTCTCTATTTCTCTCTCTACTTCTTTTTATCTCACCTCCTTCTCTCTATTCTTCCCTCTCCTCTCTATATCTCTCTCCCTTCCCTCTCTACTTCTCTATCTCTATCTCTCTCCTTCCTTCTCTCTCTCACTCTCTTAATCTCTCTACCTTACTCCTTCCCTCTCTACTTCTCTCTATATCACCTCTTTGTCTTCCTTATTGCATCTCACCTTCCCTCTACTTCTCTCTATCTCACCTATCCATATTTTCCTCTCCCTCCCTCTCTTATTCTTTCTCCCTCTTGCACTATCTTTCCATCTCTACCTCTCCCTCCCCCCTTCTCTTTCCCTCTCCCTCTCTCCTTCCCTCTCTAGTTTCTCTATATCACCTATCCCTCTCTACTTCTCCCTTCCTCCCTCACACTTCTCTCTCTCTCTCTCTTTTCATCTCTACTTCTATTTATCTCAGATCTCTCCCTCAATATTTTACCCTTTATCCTTCCCTCTATAGTTATCTCTATATATCCTACCCCTCTCTACCTCTCCATCACTACTCTCTCTCACTCTCTTAATCTCTATACCTTACTCTTTCCCTCTCTACTTCTCTCTATATCACCTCTTTGTCTTCCTTATTGCATCTCACCTTCCCTCTACTTCTCTCTATCTCACCTATCCATATTTTACTCTCCCTCCCTCTCCTATTCTCTCTCCCTCTTGCACTATCTTTCCATATCTACCTCTCCCTCCCCCCTTCTCTTTCCCTTTCCCTCTCTCCTTCCCTCTCTAGTTTCTCTATGTCACTTATTCCTATCTACCTCTCTCTCACGCTCTCTATCACCCCCTCTACTTCTCTCTATCTCACATATCTCTCTCTACCTCTCCATTCCTCTCCATATATAGATCTCTTCTTCCTTATCTAATTTTCTTTATCCCACCTCTCTCTCCCTCCCTACCTCTATATCACATATCCCTTTCTACCTCTATATATTTGTATCTCTCCCTCCCTCCTCTATCTCTCTCAATTTCTCTACCTTCCTCCCTCCCTCTCTAGTTATCTCTATACATACCACACCTATCTACCTCTCCCTCACTCTATTCCTCCCTCTCCCATATATCTATCTCACTCTCCTTCTCTATATACATTTTTATCTCACCTCACTCTCC
>CM021106.1:329610694-329622088 GCA_007115665.2 Sequoiadendron giganteum | reverse complement strand
TCACCTATCCCTCTCTACCTCTCCCTCCCTCCCATCTCACTCTCTCCTTCCAACTCTACTTTTGTATCTCACATTTCCCCTCAACCTCCCTACCCCTCCCCCCTCTCTCTGGATCTCTCCTTCCATATCTACTTCTCTCTCCCTCCCCACATGTATCTCACTTTTTCCTTCTCTCTCATGCTCTCTCCTTCCATCCCTCCTACACTTACTCTCTCTCAATATCTCTCCCTTCCTCACTCCCTCTCCACTTATCTCTATATCACCTATCCATGTCTACCTCTCCCTCACTCCCTCCCTCCTCCTCTCTACTTTTGTGTACCTCGCCTTTCTCTCACTCCTTCCCTCTAATTATCTCTATCTCTCTCTTCCTCCCTCTTTCCCTTTCTCTCAATATCTCCACCTTCCTCCTATTATCTTTACTTCTATTTATATCATCTCTCTATATATGTCTCTATCTCTATCTCTCTCTATCTATTTTTTATATCTCACATCTCTCTCCCTCTCTCCTTCTCTCTAATTATTTATATCTCCCCTCACCCTCTCTTACCACTCTCTCCCTCTCTAACTATCACTCCCTCCCTCCTTCCCTCTATACTTCTCTCTATCTCCTCCTCTTTCTCTCTCCCTTCCTACCTCTCTCTTTCTCTCTCTACTCACTATCTCAATTCCCTTCCTACCTCTCCCAAACCTCCCTCCTTCCCCCCTCTCTCTCCCCTTCCCTCTCTACTTCTCTCTATCTTTTTATCTCTCTTGATCCCTCCCTCTTGCCTTCCTTTTCTTCTATAGCATTATAAATTATCACCCTTGAAAATTTTACACTAGATTTTCTCCCTCCTAAGTGTCAAAACTAATTATACATCCAATATCCTAAACTATGCATTTCATGGCCCATTTAGACATTTATCACGATAACCCATATACAAAACCAAGGAAAACATTTAATATTTTTCTCCCAACACTTTACACCATACAAAATAGGGATGGGATAACTTTTCCCTGGGAAAATTGTTCTCCTTATTTTGTCTTCAAATTTTAATATGTCAAATTTGGCATTTTATTATTTGAATTTGAAATGTAAAATGTTGACTAACAGGATTTAATTTTGGGGAAATTAGATTAATTGCATATAATTACCTAGTCACTTTTACCATTTGAAAACTAACTAGAGAGAATTGGAAATATTGGTGATCAATTTCTTTTAGAAGCACTTATTATCAAGTCAGGAGTAGATTTACATTTTCAAAATCAAAGTATTATGTCAAGTTTTATGTGATTTTGTTCATGTTCATGCATACATTTTGTTGTGAGGACTAACATTGTAGGTCTTTCAAGAAAATCAAGACAAATTGCAATCAAGACTTGAGGATATATGCATGACTTTAGTCCTTCAACGAGATTATATTTGAGATTTGAGTTTTATAAATTTGTAGATTCATCATTCATTTATCATTTAGCCTCTATCCCTCAAAAGGATATGCTCTCTTTCATCAATTTTTCCATTGTGGAGGGGGAAACACAAACATGAGGTTTTATTAAGGAAAGCCCCTATGGTACAACCCTTCCTCTCTAGGTTTCAGGTTTAAATAAGATTGAAGAAATATTGAAGACTATTTATTTATTGTTGCATTCAAACCTTACAACTTGGCAAGATATGAAATCTCAATTATCTTGACAACTGACGAAGATCCAACAGTGGGATCTAAAAGGAAGAAGCCTCTAAACAAACTCTTGAGGAATGTGGAGACATATTTCTAATTCAGTTACTAGGACATAGCTGCCCTAGGTGACTTTGTCCAGAAAAATAAATATTATATTTGTATGATGGGTGCATAGTACTCTTTCTAGATTTATTATTGAAATTTAGTTTTATAGTTTCACTATGACAAAAAAGTTGAATTTTTATACTAGGTCTGATAGTTTCTTTAAGTCAATAAAATTAAATCAATTTCCAATACATTAAAGGATAAAATCCAAGGTTGGTGACTCACTTATTAGGTTGAAAGTCAGTATAATCTCCTTGCCTATTTGCATCCTAATGTTCTCTAAGAAAGGATTGATGTTAGTTTTCTATGTATTATACCTAGGATTCCTTTTTTAATTAAACAACTACTCATGTATATCTCATTTATCCCTCTCTACCTCTCCCTCCCCATTGTCTCTCTCTCACTCTCTCCTACCCTATTTTCTCTCTATCTCACCTATCCATCTCTACCTCTTCCTCCCTCCCTCCTATCTCTCTCTCCTTCCCTCTAAATACTTCTCTCTATCTCACTTATCTATCCATCCCTACCTCTCTTCTCTCCCTCCCTCCCTAACTCTTCCACCCCTCCCCCCTCTCTCTCTCCCACCTTTCCTCTCTACTTCTCTATATTTCACCTATCCATATCTACCTCTATCTCCACCCCCCTTCTCACTCACTCCACCCCTACCTCTCTATCTCTCTCTCTCTTCCTCCCTCTCTACTTCTCTTTATCTCACCTATCCATATCTACCTCTTCCTCCATTCCCCCTTCTATTTCTCTCTCCTTCCCTCTATTATTCTCTCTATATCACCTATCTATCCTTCCCTTCCACCTCTTTCTCTCCTTTACTCTCTAATATCTATCTCACTTATCCTTCTCTACCTCTCTCTTGTGCACTCTTTCTTTGTCCCTCTACTTCTCTCTATCTCACTTAATCCTCTCCACCTCTCCCTCCCCTCTCTCTCACTCTATCTCTAACTCTCTCCTCTACTTCTCTTTATCTGACTTCTCTCCATCCCTACCTCTATCTCACCAATACCTCTCTACCTCTCCCTTCCTCCCTCACTCCCTTTCCCTCCTCTCTCTAGATCTATCCTTATCTCTTTGTCTCTCTCTCTCCTTTCCTCTCTACTCTCTATCTCACTTATCCCTCTCTACTTCTCTCTCTCTTGCTCTCCCCTTCCCCCTCTACATTTCTCCATTTCACCTATTCCTTTGTACCTCTCCCTCCCTCTCTCTCACTCTCTATATGTGGATCTCTCCTTCCTTTTATATTTCTCTCTACCCCACCTCTCTCTCACCTATCCCAATTTTGTGTCTACCTCCCTCCATCCCTCATTTTCCCCTCCTCTCTCTAACTCTCTCCTTGGAATTCTACCTCTCTATATCTCCCTCCCTCCCTCCTCTCTTTCTCTAAATCTCTCCCCTTCCTCCTTCCCTCTCTACTTATCTATGTAGGGTATAGTTCTCTCTCTCTCTACGTATATCTATCTAACTTATCCCTCTCTATCTCTCTCTCACTTTCTCCTTCCCCATCTACTTCTCTCCATATCACATATCCCTATCTACCTCTCCCTCCCTCCATACCCCCTCTCTCTAGCTCTCTCCTTCCCTCTGTATTCCACCTCTCTCTCCCTCCATAACTATATCTCACTTATCCCTCTCCACCTCTCTCCCTCCCTCCATTTTCCCTCCTCTCTCTCCTACTATATCCTTCCTTCCCTTGCTTCCTCTATATCATTCTATCTCTCTCCCCCTTCCTCCTTCCTTCTCTACTTATCTCTATATCACCTACCCCTCTCTATCTCTTGACCCTCCCTCCCTCCCCTATCTCTTACTGCATTCTCTCTCTACTTCTATGTATGTCACCTCTTTCTCCCTCCCTTATTCCCCCTTTCTCTCTCTCTCCTTCTCCCTACCTCTCCATCCCTCCCCTCTCTAATTCTCTTTATCCCTCCTTGCCTCTCTACTTCTCTCTATCTCACTACTCTCTCACTTTTGAAAGGAAATCAGAGTGTGGAAAACACCTTCCTCATACTAATCTTCAAGAGAGAGGTATAGAAAATATTTCAAAACTTTCAATTTAAAAACATAAAGATGAACATACATTAATAAAATAATAGAAACAAAGAATGAATACATTATTTTATGTGGGAAAAGCCTTATGGGAAAAAACCCACACACCAAAGTAGAGATCTCCAGTATTACAGTAAAATGTAAATTACATACAAGTATAGAGATATGCTCTTTTAGGTGTTTATTCAGAAAATAAATCCGGTAGAATTACGTTACAATTGCTTTGATCATCCTCTGACTCAATGCAATAGTGCATTACATTACAAAATTCTCAAGAATTTCTAGAAAATTGATGTTCCAACTTCCATACTAGGAAAATAGTCACAAACCAACCTAACCATCACTACCTTCTGCCTCCATTGAAGTCCTATTAGAACATCAAAGGGACATGAAATAATGTTTCTCTAGTTTCTCATTATCACTCTAATATTCCTATCATTCAATCGTAGTATCGAAGAGCCATGGTGGCAACTCTCACCGATACATGCATCTCCCTCTGATAAGAGTCCTTTGCATTTGTTCACCATTTCCAACACCTTCCATCAGGATATCGAAGAGACTCTATAAGAAATATCTCTTATATGTAAAATTCTCAATAACAAAACCCCATTATAATGTCAAAGAGACACTATGACAACTCTCTCTGATATGGTGTAGTCTACTCGATGAAGACTCGTTGAAATGTCGAAGAGAATATTCATTTCATCCCACCGAAACTCACCTATCTCTTCGATGTAGATCCCTTTCCACCATTCATCATAATGTCAAAGATACTTCCAAGTGACTCCCTCTGACATCGTGAAGTCTCACCGATGAAGCACTTATCAGAATGTTGAAGAGATTGCTCATTCAGTCTTGTTGACATTCACTTATCTCTTCAACAAAGTTGCGGTCGATGCAAACTCCAAATACACCTAGCGATAAGCCAATCACCTATCAAGATGTCAAGAAGACTCGTTTCTAAATCCCGTCAACATATTATTGTCAACCCAATTAATCACTTAACTCCAACCAATGAATCTCTTATTGGGATGTCAAGGTTACTAAGAATGTTTCTCATTGACATTCACCTATCAGCTTGATGAACCCCAAGCCTAAAGCCTTTTACACCAACAAGTTTGAGACACCCTTTCTCAAAATTCTCCCACATGACGAAGAACTTACTAGCTCCTTCCAATGCTTGAAGTCACTAAATATTCTAGGCCCCAAGGCCCATCAAAATAGTGCACCATTTGAACTTATTTGTGGTCACAAGCCTCATCAATGCATCAGAAAAATTCAACAAAGTATCAAATTTTTCTAGACTAACCTTTTCATCCTCTACCATATCATGAAAAAAGTGGTATTACACATAAATATGTTTCATCTTGGCATGGAAGGTTGTATTTTTTCCAAACAAATGGAACTCTAACTATGATAGAAAATAAAAATATACCTTGCATCAAAAATAGCATTAGAATACAATCTTCTAAGCCAAATGGCTTCCTTGCAGGCATGCATTGCTTCCATGTACTTAGCCTCAGTAGTGGATAAATAAATTATAGCCTACTGCTTGCTCATCCAGCTAATTGCACCACCAAACAATGTGAATACATATCCACTAGTGGATCTTCTATTATTAATGTCCCCTTCCCAATCAGAATCCACATATCTATGAATGCTAACTAAACTCTGAGACCTAGTAGAGTAACCATGATACCATAAGGTGTACTCAGAATTAACCTTCAAATATCTAAAAAACTCTCTTCATGGCATCCCAGTGTGACTCTCCTAGATTATTCATAAACTGACTAAGCACTCCCACTACTTGGGAAATGTTTGGCTTGGTACAGACCATTGCATACATTAAACTACCAAATGCACTTGCATAAGATACCCTGGTCATGTCCTCCATCTTAGTAGGAGACTTTGGACAATCTTCAATAGAAATTTTCATTGCCTACAACATTGGAACAACTAACTTCTTGCAATTTGTCATATTAAACCTCTCTCGGGAAAAATTTATATACTTGCTCTGGTTGAGCCAAATTTTTATATTTCCTCTATCCCTTCTAATTTCTACCCCTAGAATATATTTAGTTGAACCTAGATCTTTCATCTCAAGCTATGATGACAATTGAGATTTTAATTCATAAATCATACCCTTACCATCCCCAATGAACAACATGTCATCCACATACAAGGCAATAATAAGAAGACAACCATTTTCACATTTAAAGTAAACATAATGATCAAAATTTGATATCACAAATACCAAAGAGAACAAATAGGTATCAAACTTCTTGTACCACATTCTAGGTGACTGCTTCAAACCATACAAAGATTTCTTTAATTTGCAAACCAGGTTTTCCTTACCTTTTTCAATGAAGTGCTTTGGCTAAGATATACAAATCTCTTCCTTCAAATCACCATGAATAAATGGTGTCTTCACATCCATCTACTTGATTTATAATTCATATGTAGCTGCAAGTGACAACAAAAATTTGATAGACGTCAACTTATCTACAGGAGAAAATGTTTCTCCATAAGCTATCCCCTCCACCTTGAAATATCCTTTCATGAAAAACCTTTCTTTATACTTCTCAACACTTCCATCTAGACCAATCTTCTTCTTGAACACCTATTTATATCCAACTAATTTTTTTTTCTTCAAGAAAAGGTACTAGATCCCATGTTTCATTCTTCTTCAAAGATGTGATTTCCTCATTCATGGCTTCCAGCTAGGAATCTAAATCAGACATACCCATAGCCTCTCTATCAGTCTTAGGCTCATCAATGTTAGCAATCAAAGCATAGGAACAATTGGAATCTAACATAGAATATGGAAACCTTTCAGGTTGTCGCTTAGCATGTGTAGAAATCCTTAGAAGTTGAGGCTAAGGTTCTTCATCATGTTCCAAACTTTTAGAGTTTCTTGAGATCTCCTCGCTAATAGGTCCACCAGGAGTACGTAGTTCATCCTTATCTAGAGTAAGAGGAATTTCAATTACCTCCTTATTTTCTAATTCTTTCACTTTTGGCTGCAAATCAATTGTAGAAGTTTTGAGCTCATGGATGATCACACTTCTATTATACAACACCTTCTCTATAATTGGGTTTCAAAGCTTGTACCCTTTCACACCAATTCCATAAATCGATGAAGATATAGTTTACAACCTTATTCTCTAGTTTAGATATTTTTTTAGTAGGAACATATGCATACACCTCACAACCAAAGACTCTAATGTGTCTCAACGAGGGATTCTTACCAGACCACACTTACATAGGTGTCTTGTCCATGAGTGTCAAAGTGGGAGATCTGTTAATTGAAACTAACATGTTGTAGCTACAACCTTAGCCCAAAACGTTTTTTCTAGACCAACACTACTTAGCATACTTTGTTCCCTTTCCATCAACGTTCTATTCATCCTTTATGCAACTCCATTTTGTTGTGGAGTATAAGGAGTTGTTGTATGCCTTTTAATTCTATGGTCCTTGCAAAACTTATCGAAATATTCTGAACAAAACTCACCACCATTATTCATCCTCAAACACTTAATATTTCTACCAGTCTAATTTTCAACCAAGGTTTTAAATTCGTTAAACCAACTAAAAACTTTAGTTTTACTTTTGAGAAAATAAAAAAATGTCTTTCTCCAATAATCATCTATGAATGAAACCAAATACATAGATTTCATAAGTGAAGGAGCATTAACTGGCCCAAACACATTAGCATGAGTATAATCTAGAATACCAAAAGATTTATGAGGACTAGAATAAAATAAAACATGGTGTTGTTTTCCATATATGCAATGTTCATAAAAATCAAACTTGAGATTACAATCATCAAGCCCTTCAACCAAGATTTTATTTTTCAAGGCTTTAAAGCCTTTTTTACCAATGTGGTCGAGCCTTTGATGCCACAACATTTTTTTCTTTGTTGGGAGCTTCATATCAAAATATTTTGTGTCCTCAATAACAACACCTCCTTTCTCTACTTGATCAGATTTACTTGACTTTGTAGAGGCACTATTACATTGTACGGCACATGCATCCAGCTTATACAGAGTGCCAATTTATGCACCCTTATCCAACACCATAGAGCCTTTAGTCATTCTAAAAACACCATTCAAGAAAGAGAATTTCACACCAACATCATTAAGCTTACTTACAAAAAGTAAATTTTGAGCCAGACCTAGTATATATATATATCAGATCATCAATTCCCTTCACTCTTCCATCAAGAAATTGAATTCTAACTCTTCCACAACCAAAACTCTTCAGGTGAGAATCATCACCCTGATACACCCCTCCACTAGCATACTTTTCATAATTTGAGAACCAACCTCTATGAGAGGTCATGTGAAAGGATGCACCTAATTCAATCAGTCAAACATCTTTTGATGCCTGAATCACCAAGGTTGCTATGGAGGTATGTGTATCGCTATGAGAAGATTCATATTCCAAAGAATTATTTTTATTTTTCTTCTTCTCCTCCTATTTACAATATTTTTGGATGTGTCCAGTCTACCCAGGGTAAGTGCACCAAGATAGTTCCCAAAAAGGGGACTTAAGTGGACAACTTTTTCTGAAATCAGGAAATACTGACCTTGGACATGAAATTGAGGATACTTACACTCATAATTTTGAGATAGAACAAAAAGAAGGATTCAAGTTCTCTGAGTCTACTTTCTAAACTACTAATTTATTTTGAAAATGGTTGAGATTAAGGGGTTCAAATGAGGGTTGTACACAAATTGGTTTTTTTTTGTCAGAAAAACATAGCATAGCAACTCTTGTACAACCCTCGTATAGTGAACTTTTTTTTAGTATTTTTAAAATCACAATGGTCAGAAGTTAGTTAACAGTATGTAGTTGATGCACAATTTTTCTGATAATTTTTTACTAATTTTCGAAGTGGACATTTCTTGAAAAATAGAATTTTGGCCGTGCTACCCCTACAAATTTTGGAAACTAATTGAATTTATTTTTATTTATTTTTTAAAATTTGTAGAATGGAGTCTAGTTTCTAAAAAAATAATTTATTTGAAAAATCAATTAACAATTAATTTATAACGAAAAAATTACCAAACATTGTTTTTTGGCAAAAAAGAGACATACAAATAAAATAAATTATGGATGAAAGGCTTAATATTTTCATAAAGTGAAAAAAATTACATCGTTGGATAGCTAAGAGAGAACCCAACATTACCCATGTGCTTGATTTTTTTGATATTGAACCACATGCAATCCTGACGATGAGCACGAACTCGATTATGTGAAATATGGAAGATTTTTTAAAAACACCTCTCTGGTCATTGGGAATGCCCTCCAAGCCTTTGGATTGGTATTCCAAGGCAAATACCAAGCCCAAGGTTCGGGAATTCACAAAGCAAGATATAACACGAGCGCGTTATATCTTAGTTTTGACGTGTTTTGTGAATGCATTTTTTGCATTTTGTGAATGCATTGACAAAACGCGAGCGCGTTATAACGTGCTCGCATTTTGGTCTACATTGAATTTTTTTCTTCTTTTTTTCTTATCTCTTTCCTCTTGTTATCTTTCAGGGAAACTATATACATGAAATACATTTATATATGGACATTTACTTTCTTATACTTTAAGTTATATTTCATGTATATACTTCAAGGATGTTTGAGAGTGGTTTCAGATCTCGAGGAGTTATAATGCAAATTCTAGTTTTTGGAAGATCTTTAAAATTTCAGACTTAGTCAAATTTCAGGAATCAGCATGTCAAATTTCAATAATCAGGAGGTTAGATTTTAGAAGTCAACAAGTTCTATCATCTTTCTCTCTCACTCTCTCCTTCTCTCTACTCTTTATCTCTCCACTCCCTCTCTCCCCTCTCTCTCTTCTAGTTTTTGGAAGATCTCACAAATTTCAAACTTTGTCAAATTTCAATAATCAAGAGGTCAAATTTCAGTAATTAGAAAATTGTCTTATTTCTCTCTATCTCACTCATTTTTATCCCTTACACTCTAGCGCGCATTTTTTGAAATAAAAAAAACATTTCCAAAATGGGAGTGCATTATAACGCGCTCGCGTTTTGGTCTACATTGAAAATATTTTCTTCTCTTTTTCTTGTCTCTTTCTTCTTGTTATCTTTTAGGAAAACTATACACATGAAATAAACATTTAAGTATAAGTTGACATTTATATATGGAAATTTACTTTCTTATACTTTAAGTTATATTTCATGTATATACTTCCAGGATGTTTAAGAGTGGTTTCAGATCTGGAGGAGTTATAATGCAAATTCTAGTTTTTGGAAAATCTTTAAAATTTTAGACTTAGTCAAATTTCAGTAATCAGCATGTCAAATTTCAGTAATCAGGAGGTTAGGTTTCAGTAGTCAACAAGTTCTATCATCTTTCTCTCACTCTCTCCTTCTCTCTACTCTTTATGTCTCCACTCCCTCTCTCTCCCTTCCTCCCTCTCTCCCCTCTCTCTCTTCGACTTTTTGGAAGATCTCACAAATTTCAAACTTAGTCAAATTTCAATAATCAGGAGGTCAAATTTTAGTAATCAGAAAATTGTATTATTTCTCTCTCTATCTCACTCATTTTTATCCCTTACACTCTAGACCTCTCCCTCACTATCTCTATCCCTTTTTCTGAATCTCTCTCTCCCTTGATCTCAATAAATCTCTCTCTCCTTTTCCCTCTAATTCTCTCTACCTCACTTATCTCTTCCCTCTCTCCCACCTTCCCTCTCTACTTGTCTATATCTCCCTCCCCCCCTCTCTCTATCTCTACCTACCTAACTCTCCCTCCATCATGCCCTACCACTCTCTCTATTTCTCTCTAGCTAACCTCTCTCTCCCTTCATACTTCTCTCTCCCTCTCTTCTTCCCTATCTACTCTTTATCTCCCATATCTCTTTACCTACCTCTACATCCATCAAACCTTACCACTCTCTCTACACCTCTCTCCCTCCCTCCCTCCCTCATTCCCTCTCTACTTCTCTCTATCTCACCTCTCTCTCTACCTCTCCTTCCATCTCTACTTATCTTTATCTCCTCTCTCCCTTTCTCTAACTACCTCTCCTTCAAACACTCTTTATTTCTCTCTATCTCACCTCTCTCTCCCTCACTACATCTCTCTCCCTCTCTCCCTCCCTCTCTACATATATATATCCCCTCTCCCTCTCTACCTAGCTCTCCATCCATCACAACCTACCACTCTCTCTCCTTTACTCTCTATCTAACCTCCCACTCTCTCCATCCATACCTCTGCCTCTCCTTCCCTCTCTACTCTCTACCTCCCTAATCCTTCTCTACCTACTTCTCCATCCATCACTCCCTAACATTCTCTCTACACCTCTCTATATTACTTCTCTCCCTCACTCCCTCAATCCCTCTCTACTCTCTCTCTACCTCTCCTTCCCTCTCTAATTATCTTTATCTCGCCTATCCCTCTCTCTCTCTCACTAGATGTCTCCCTCCGTACCTTTTCCCCTATCTACTCTCTATCTCTCCTCTCCCTCCCTCTACCTCTCTCTCTCACTCTCTCACACTCCTCCCTTACCCTCTTTCTCTCTCACTCTCTCCTCTTTATCTCACCATTCTCTCTTTCC